>JANIJG010009028.1:4400-19417 GCA_024611175.1 Megaceryle torquata | reverse complement strand
TTTCCAGACAGGTTATCCCATCCCTCCCTAACAGGTTATACTCATTGAAGAATGTCTGACTGTCATAAAAAATGGCACCCAGAACAGCCCAGCTGCTCTCCTGGCTTTGGAAACCCCCCCCGAAGGATTAACCACTGGAATAATGTACCCAAGGAAGGTGTGGATTCTTCATCCTTTTAAATCTTATAAAGGAAACTGAATACCTGTTTGGACATATATTTTAATTCAAGTACAGTCCACGCTGCATTGCTTGTTCAGTTTGACAAAGTTCAACCCAGGTAATCTCACGGTTTTTTAATTTTAAAATCTCCATGATTGCCATAGGGTATCAGAAGAAGTAGCAGCAAAAGAAATGTTAAAAATTGGTTATACCTGTGGTTCAAGAGATTCCACTGTTGACCTCTTTTCAGATTATAATGTAAAAGTGTAAACAGAGAGTTTGATATTAACAGGAATTTTGGTGGAATCTTGAAGGGTACTTTTTTAATTTTGTGAGTTAAGAAAATAAAGTCTTTGCTTCATGACATTTCTTCAAAAACCACACCCAACTGTGTTCAGTAAAACCTCAAATCAGTAGTCCTATTCCATTTAAACAACATAACCTGCCACAACCCATAAATGTAGTCAACTATTAGCACTAGATGACAACAGTCTTTACAAGTACATCCCAGTACTATGAAGCTAATTCTAAAGACAGCTCACATCGTCTGACACAATTTGTTCAATTGTTGAAGTAATAGGCTATGTTTTAAAGAGTTCAAATATAAGAACCAAGGACCTTCTGCCTTGTGTGATTACAACATCCCTCATGTTAGTAACTCAGGTTTTAATATCTTCCCCTGGTAACTAGTGTCTTACTCCAATAAGGTTCCGACCCTGTACTGATATTTTACCCTGTGGTATTGATAAGTTTCTTTTATAATAACTGCTTTTTCCACTCTGAGAATCCTTTTTCAGTAATGGCATCAACATGAAAATTTCTTCCACATCAGCTGTGAAAATCATGTATTAAAAAAAATCGTAATAAGTGCAATCATATTTTAATCCAAACCCATTCTTAGTAAAGCTCTTTAATCAAAACTCTTTCATTATGCTGGCAAAATATAGGACATGATTTATGAACATATTCAAATGACAGCAAAAATAGGTCAGTGGGATGCAAAAATCCCATATTTCTTGTATAACCTTTTGTTTCCAACTAAATGTCTTTTGTTTTGAAACTTTGCATTCATTGACACTTGCAAAGTCTTTAAATTCGCTTTTACTCAGTAAGCTTCTTCTATGTTCTCAGGTTGTCTATCATTGCAAAATCTGTTACCTTTAAGCAATAATCAAGTCATTACATTTTGAAAGAACAAGATGATGTGATTTTTTTATTTGATGTAAAGTTAAACAGATAGGCTTCCTAAGAAAGCGACCACACTGACACCATTCAAAAATCAAAGTCTTGATGAAGTCATATGTGTGTCTCTGTCTAAGTCCACGATCTTCTCTCAAACACTAAAACACACTATCCACTTCCTACTTGTCTATTCTGCTTCTTTGCTTGCTATCTCTGTTTCTTCTAATATCTATGCAAAGCTTGTCATGCTGGATATTTTAGAAATCTCTTAAATTAATACCTATAGAAGGATAATGAATCATAAAGCATAGAGAAGCACGGACTCACTGTGAATAGAACTTTTAGAGCACACAAAAATTTAAAAGATAGTGTCAAAGTTTAGAGTCAGGGAAACTTCTTAGACCTATAACAGATGCTCTCTGTTAAGCCCCCTCCCTCCCCAAAGGGGAAGAGAAAGGGAATAAGGGAGAGAGGCTAGGCGATTAGAAAAGGAAACCAGGACAGCTTGAATGAAAATGAAAAAATAAAAATAGAATATGTACAAATATATAGAAAACCAGTATCTGAGCACAGTAGCAGACAGGAGCTGTCTTCAGGAGCTGGATTCTGGTAGTGGATTCAGGAACACACAGGTCAGGATTGAAGGCAGAATGGACAGAGTCCTCCTTGGATGCCAGACATTGAAGAAACAAGGAAGAAACTGGAAGAGCTGAGATGAGTTTGGCCCTTGTTATTCCTCAGCTTTATACTGAATATGCCATTTATGGGATGGAATCCCTCATTGGTCAGTTTAGGGTTACCTGTCCCGTCCATTCCTCCCTGCAGGTGTGGCCTTTTGTTTTCTGCACCCCCCAATGTGGCACACAAGATCCAGCAGTTGCCTTGGTCTGCACACAAACCCTTGGTACTAACTCTAAACATCGTGTGTTACCACTGCTAGCAGGACCTGTGAAAACAGGCTGCTAACTTCAGATAGTCCAGTTAGTTAGAAGAACTGAGCTGGAAAGTAAAATCACTGAACAAAGTTAGTTCTGTTCTCACTCAAACCAGGACAGATAGTTATGAAATAAAATACGTAAATTTGCTAATATGCTGGGTTCAGCTGGAATAGAGTTAATTTTCTTCCAGGTAGCTGGTTCACTTTTGAGTTTTGGATTTAGTGTGAGAATAGTGTTGGTAACACACTGAAGGTTTAGTTGTTGCAAAGCGACGCTTATCCTAAGTTAAGGACTTTTCAGTTTCCTGTGCTCTGCCAGGAAGCAGGTGCACAAGAAGCTGTGAGGGAGCACAGCCAGGACAGCTGACCTGAACCAGCCAAAGGGATGTTCCATACCATAGAATGTCATGCTCAGTATGTAAACTGGAGGGAGTTGGCCGGGAGGGGTGGATATCTTCTCCAGTGTTGGTCAGTGTGTGGTAGGCCATTGCAATGTGCATCACTTGTCTTTTTTTTGGCTTATTTTTCTGTCTCTTTTACATTACAGTTATCATTATTATATATTTTAGCTTAGTTTAGTTATTAAACTGTTCTTATTCAGTAAGTTATACTTTTTTTTCCCCCCCAGATTCTCCTCCACTTAGAGGGGGAGGAGTGAGGGAGCAGCTGCCCCTGGTGTTTAGTTGCTAGCTGGGATTAAACTACACCATCTAACAATCCTTTCTGTTCCTGAAGAAAGAATTAAATAATTTCTTAGAATAGCGCTTTTTTTTCTTCTTTTTTTTTTTTTTAATTTTACACAGTGGAAAATCTAGTTATGGAAATGTAGAAAATTTCAAGTGACAAATAAGATCTCTTTCTACAAATACTGAACAAATGAACTGTAGTAGAGCTATGAAAAAGTCTCATTCTTTAAACTTGTCTTTTAGGTTGAAAAGATTTTGCCTTCTCCAAAATTTAAAGACATCACATTCTTGTTCATAATTCCCTTTCCTAGTGCAATGTTTGCTTCAATAGTTGTTCTAAATCTTCTGTAATATGCTGAGCAACAGATAAAAGCCTAAAGGAAGCTCAGCAACCTAAAGAAAAAGTCTGCCTTCTTGAAAGAAAAAAAAATCATCAATTCAGATTTAACTATATAGAAATACATAACTAAACAGCTCCTAAATTCAGTTCTATGGCTAGTCATGCACAAATTCCTTTTGATACCAGTTGAGGTGTCCACTAACAGAAATATAGTATTCTGTACATCTAGAACTGTGCATACGTCTCCAGTAACTCTTCATTCTATATATGGAATGCATCTGTGATTCATCTTAAACTTCTAATGAATTAGACATTTCTTTCTTTACATGGACTGTGCCAGAACTTTATGTGCATTGTGCCCTAGTCACAATACTAGTTCAAGAGTTCCTCAAAACAAAATAATTTGTAGAAATCATCCACACTACTGTAGTTACTACTTAAGGGACATGAATAAAAAGTACCATTTTAATTGGACAAATATCTCAGAAGCAACTTTCTTTCACTGATTACAAGTGTATTTTTATTTTTTTTTAAATCTCAGACTGGTTGACTGACAGTAGATGAAGCCAATATCATTAAAATTGTTACATGATGCCCCTCATTTCCCAGTCACAGCTCTAACTACCAAACTCATTCATGATGGCACTACTTTCACCACCACTCTGCCTCTTAACTCTGATGCAGCTCCCATTAAGTCCTCAAACATCTGAGGAAAAAAGATGGGCTGGCTACCTAAGCCTGGATCAGAATATAGCTCTCAGAGACAGATATCTACTGAGAAAAAACAGTTCTGTATATGTATTTGAGGGTAAGATGAGCCGTCCAGGAAACTTTTAGGCTTAACCATCCAATAGTCAAGAAAACCCTATAAGCACTCAAAGAGGGTTGCTGTCTCATACCTAGGTAGCAGATACTCACTGCTGATGAGACTTAGGTGGCAAATATTTCATCCCTGTATATTTATAACAGTGTTATTATTTTAGAAAATATGTATTTTAAAATTTTATGATAGTGTAAATTCTGGATTCTAACTTTGGGTTGAAAATGCAAATAATTCAGTTCACATATATCTATATTTTTTACAGTGAAACATCTCAGTGCATGCACCTTTTTCCATCTTTGACTATTTTAAAATACCTGATCTATTTTTTTTTTTTAATTGTATTCATTCTTTTTTATCATCATCAGACAAT
This sequence comes from Megaceryle torquata, assembly GCA_024611175.1. Classification (NCBI taxonomy): domain Eukaryota; kingdom Metazoa; phylum Chordata; class Aves; order Coraciiformes; family Cerylidae; genus Megaceryle; species Megaceryle torquata. The sequence goes on along the minus strand of JANIJG010009028.1, from coordinate 14,919 downwards.
ACAAAGGTAATATTTATCATCCTTTATGACTCACCAAGATTCTTCTGTATTGCTATTTATTGTCCAAAAAAATGAAATAGTTATTTCAGGCAGGTATGATAGGTGTAGCAGACAGAGATGCTAGGTACATTTATATATTTTATGCTTTTCAAATGCCCAAAATAATTCAGTTGTCACTTTTGCCTAAGTAAATGAGTGTTGCCTATAGGCTTTGTACCAAGGACACTTCACTCACTAAATAAAAACTTTTCTTGCAGCTCTTAATACCTGAACTACACAGTTTCTACATCTGTTATGACCCTATTGGAGGGATTGCAGTCAGTCTAAAGCAGAAATCATAATCAATCAATTTGTCAGTATTTTGATACATAACAAGTAAGAGGTATTTCAGAAACATACTGAAATAAAAATCTGAAGGACAGTTAACAAAGCTATAGAATGGATCTCTCCTTTACTAACTTCTAGGGAGTTTTAAAGCAACGTCAATAAAATTATATAATTATTCCATCAAATCCTATCATTGTATCTACATTAAATTCTGTAGCATTGTGTAATAAAAATACACACAAGTGCCTGAAATTCTTACTACTTGTTGAACTCTTGACTCTAAGTAACTATGAAAGAACAATTAGTACCTTGGAAGCTGAGCTGATCTTGAATTTGCCACTCAAGAAAATCAGTCATTTTAATGGGAAACAATTTGGTACAGAAAAATGCAAGCTTTTCAAAAGAAGTTGAAAAAGCTGTTTTCAAAATTTGCAGAAGACTTAGGTTTCTTTCCTGCTTGATTATGTATGCATTTGTACATTTAATATTAATCAGTCACTGAATATTAAGAGAGTATTTCTGTGAGCCTGGGCAATCTCCTCTCATATGAGTGCCCTACAAGTAAGCATTCAAAACATACTGTTTTCACCTCCTCTACTACTAGTGTTAGGACTTTTACATTATTAGTTTTACCCAACAATCTCTTTAATACAGAAGAGAAAATGGAACTAACTGCACACATAGAACAGTCTTCTTTTGTAATGTGGAAGATATGGATGCAAACCCTGCAGACCAAGCTGGAGCAAAAGCTCAGGTAGCCAATGTAAATTTTTATCCTCTTGCAAAAAACGTTGACTCTAGCATATCTTTGTGAGACTGGAATAAGCAAAAACAAGGAACTAAACAGATGTATCCAAACGTGTTGCTTAATCCTCTTCATGAAGGAAATTACTACAGTCTTTGGATCTTATTTCCTAAAGATGTTTTTCTCCATCCTTTTGTTAGTTCCAAAATCCATTTTAGTACATATCCTGTTATTAACACCTAGAGTATCAACTGCTGTGAATCTCAGTGTTAGGAAGCTAGATCTCACTATTCATTGCAACTTATTCCCCAATATTATGAATCCTTCTCCCCAGGACTTTTCATAGCACAACATTGTGCTTCACACTGCCAAAGTTATTATTTAGGTTCAGTACACAGTATAAAGTTTGATTTTGACCATGTAAAGAGATTTCATCAGTGTTCCTGACATATATATTGATAGAAAAAAAACGTTAGCTCCCAGAATAGACACAACAGTGAAACCTCTCTATTGGTGATATTTAAATGTTCACTGTGTTTTGGTGGTGGTGGTTTTGGTTTTGTTTCTATTTATTTAAAATATATAAATATACAGTTACTGTACTACTGCTGTAGCCTTATCCACAATCTTAAATTAAAAAATATTCAAAAATCCAGTCCATAATGTCTTTATCCTTTAGTTTGCACACAGAGTATTGCATTGTACTGTAGCCTGAAGCTTATACCTCCTGTGAATCACATTACTCTGCTGTTAAAAAGGCACTACAATATGGTGGTATGTTATTAAAATATCTAGGTGCATTTGCTTAAGTTTGTGGGGGGAAAATTCAGTTATGTGAACAGAGAAAGAATGAAAATTTTTCTTTAATGAGGCACAATTTGACTAAATTTTCTGTAATCTAAAATACTTAAACATATTCTACAGCAAAGTAAAAGGACAGAAATTACTTTTATAAATCAAAGTATATAGCAGATATTTCATTTATTGTTACACTGTAGTAAAGAGAAACTCTTCTTTTTATAACTGTACGTCTGAATCTGTTTCAACTGTACCTGGATTCACACAAATGTATAATATCATTTAGCTGTATCTTTTAAAAGACAAAGTTACCACTTTTTTTCTTTTTTTTTTTTTTTCAGTTGTGTCTGAATATTAATGTCCTTCTAAAATTTCAGCTTTAAATATACTAATTCTATGGTATGTAAGTATTTATGCATATGATGTTTGAAAAGGAGCTAATTTGCAAAAGATCCGCTTCATTCTTGAACTGTTTTCATTTTTTCTTTTTTAATTTAAAAATAAAGTTGAATCAACAAATATACATGCATACACTTCCGAGACAGATTCAAATGTTAATTTTGTTTGCAGAGGTGCTACAGGATGTTAGAAAATACTCTGTCTCTCATCAGGTGTGGGTGAATATTCTGTAAGTCATTCTACCAAAGTGCTTTTCACACTTGTATGACTGGACATGCATTCATCAAGTGGTCAAATGCATTCCTTTTCATCTGATAGGAACATGCCCCTTCACATGATGGAACACATAAGTTGTCTCAGTTTACATCATCCAGATGAACTCTTTACACAGGAGCAAATGTGCATTTGCTGCATGACAGGAACTCCCACACAGGGTGCTGACATGGTAGATATGCATTCAGTAACTTCTCTCTCAAAAAATCTGTGGCCACTTTCCTAAGAATGTAATAAAGAATAAGCTCTCAGCAGGATTATTAGCAGCTTTCCAGAAAAAATGTGGTGGACAGCTTTTGAATTAATGAGGAAAGAAAAGTTGTATTCTGATTTTTGTTAGCCTCCCAGAAGGCAAAGAATACCATGAGTATACATTGGGATGAAATTCTGTTTGTGATAATTTTAAAAGTTTGTGGTATTTGGTTGGTTGGTTATATTTAAAGATAATAAATAAATGAATAAATACATTTTTAACTGTGATAAAAACTGTGCAAAGCAATCCCAAAATCATCTAAAAAAGACAACTTTTGAACTAATCATACAAAGTTCTGACAAAATAATAAGATGTTACCAGTAGCATGGTGCTGAATAGAAAATTTCTGGTCATTAGACAATACCAAAACCATAATTCTGAGCTGTCTCTATTTGTCTTGAACATCTATTTCATTACAAACAAAACAAAGAAAACAAGATATATGTGCTTGTGATAAACTGATAAAGAATGCTTTGATATGTTTGTGAAAAGCATTCAGAAGAAGTAAAAATAGATCCATCAATTGGAATTATAAACTGGAAGTAGATTTTAATTTCCAAAGAACAGCTATCTCTTTTGGGGATATTTCTATATACTCAAGAATGACTTCATGGCTTTAGCCAGAACTGAAAAATATAAAAAAAGCCTTTGATATTCTGTTCTAGGTCACCTTGTTTTCTGCATTTTTTTCTTGATCTCCACAGGCTTTACTAACTAACATCTGAGTCTTGTTTTAAGCTTGCTTATTGCATTGAGTTTGTATTTGCTATGCAGTAAACTGGCACTAAGAAGGATTTTGATCTTTAATCTGGTTCAAGGGATTCTAAGCAGCTCTGATTGCAGCCATAGGCAATACATGTACTAAATGAGATTGAAGGACAAATTAAAAAAAAATAATGTTTGAGTAAATCACTTTGTCCTGGTTAAATGCATTTAACAATTTCATTTTCCCTTGCAAAGCAGGTTTTAAAGAAATTAACAAGTGTTTTATTTTTTTGATGTAAGTATAATGAATCTTTTTCCACACAGAAAAACTAATGTCATTAAAGTTGTGTCTCTCCTCCATGTATTACAATAGCTTCAAAGCTTTTGGGTAGTAAGATGAGGAGAAGTCAGAAATCTGTAAAATATATTGTTGTATTTATTGCCAAAGGCAAAGCATGAGAAATTGGTTAAGGCCTTTTTAACAATCATAGTTCAATTGAATAATGATGGTTTAGCCTTTTGACTAACAGAACCTCCTGCAGCCAGACAATAGCAAATTTATATAGTTTGCATTGCTCTAAGAAATTAATACTATTAATGAATTAGCTAGAGAAAAAAAAAAAAAAACAAAAAACAGGTTTATTTGATCCAGTTATTTTAGTAATCTTCCACCCGTCAATATTTACATTCCTTAGAGTAATATTTTTATGCTGTGTTTCTATATTTGGAGAAGAGAAAACGAAACAATACACTAAAAAAAGATGTTTGACACTGTAATAACAGGAAAAAAACTATAAAGATAATACATATGGTTTAAAAGAAATAGTGCTCCAAGGAGCAAACTAGTAGAATAAGTAAGATTTGCCAGCTCTTAACTATGTTAGGTAAAAATACCTGATAATCTGATAGATTAAAGCCTGTCTGGCCACAAATCCAATCAGAAAATAATATTATATTATACCTTGGGAACTATCATTTTGTGTTCAATAATCACTTCTCTGTATGTGAATATGTTTGTATAATTTAATTTCTATAAATATGAAATGTCAAAGCAATATATGCACCAGTTCAGAATGGAAGAATGGTTATAGAATAATGTTTTAGTGATCTTCTCTGACTGATGCTGGTTTGTTTTTTTTTTCTTCTGTCATTGTTGTTGGTTTGGTTTTTTTTTAGGGGGGGTGTTTTGTTTTGTTGGTTTTTAGTTTGTTTGTTGGGGTTTTGTTTGTTTTGTTTTGTTGTTTGGGGTTTTTTTTAATTGCTATTTAAATGCATAGTTCTGGGGGAAAATCCATGCTGGTTTTGGTATAACCTGGTGCCCTTATAGAATTCAGGGATAAAATCTTGGTCACTTTTTCATTACTACTAAAATTTCTGTTGATTTCAGCAGGATAAATATTTAATCACTTTGGAATCTGGAATTATTCAACTCCTGTTTATTTCATATAACATTATTTTTCTGTGATACAGTATTTGCCTTCCACTTTTGTGTAAAATTTCTTGTGTACTACAGAGCATGTGAATGAATCACTTTTAATATAACTTCCCTCACATTTAATATTGGAGCACCTTGACAGCATTTGACTGTATGCTACCAGTGCTCAGAGAAGTCTAGTAGCTGGGATGTTAATTATCTGCTACTATTTCAAAGTCTTTTTCTAAACACAGACTTACACTGCTCTTTATGTACCTTCTCCCTCCCCCTGCCATCCACCAGCTCTAAAAGGGAAACATGGAAAAAGCTTTTAAGTAAAATGAAAAGAAGTCTTTGGGCTTATTGAAGTTGAACTTTTCTTCAGTTGTGCTCTGTGTGGAATGCATTGCATTCCCACACTGATGTTTTGGAAGGAAATAGTTTTAAAACTAGAGAAGTTCTTCCATTATGGAATCCAGTACAGAATTCTGTATATGTCTTATATATAATTCTGTACATACTTGTCTCATACATTGTCAAGGTTTAGGTTCAGGACTGTCTGATAGACCCATAACATGTTCTCTGCCAACCCCTCTCCATCTGCAAATGAGAAGAGAAAGGGAATAAGGGAGAGAGACTTATCAATTAGAAAATAAAGCTAGAACAGCCTTAATGAAAATAGCAGTAATAAAATGGAATATACACAAATATATACAATGCCCAACCCCCCTGATGGTGATTATGTCACCGTCACCCCTGATGTTGTGGAGCAGGCACTGGGGGGTCCCAGACTGGACTCAGCCAGGACAGGAACTGGATTCAGGAGCTATATTCTGGTACTGGATTCAGGAACACAGATTAGGATCAAAGGCAGAACAGATGCAGTCCTCCTTGGATGCCAGCCATTGAAGAATAGAGCTTGACCCTTGTGATCCCTCAGTTTTATACTGAATGTGACATATATGGAGTGTAATACTTTGTTGGTCAGTTTATGGTCTCCTGTCCTATCCACTCCTCCCCATCGGTGCAGCATTTGACTTTCTGCACCCTGAACATGCTACACAAGATTTAGTAGTGACCTTGATCTGTATACCAATCCTTGGTAGTAACTCTAAACATCGAGTGTTAACACTGCTAGAAACAGACACTGTATGAAAATACACCATGATCTTCAGAAAGTGCAGTTAGTTAGAAGAGAAGTAGCTGAAAAGTAAAACCACTGAACAGAATTGTTCTGTTTTAAGTCAAACCAGGACATATATTCAACAGATAATTATAATCACAGAATCACAAAATGTTAGGGGTGATGACCTCATGATTGTTTTGTCTCTTTTACAATACCTAAAGCACGAGTAAGTTTATAAAGGTAGCATTTCTCTAGCTGCTGCTAGCAGCTTTTCTGTCCCTTCTCTGTGCATTAAAATTTCACCCTGTATTGTTAATCCAGGTCATTGTACTTTCTGGTCTATGGTAGTTTTCTGTCAATCTGAAAGACCTCTACACATTGGTTTGGAGAAAACTTCTAGCTTTAGAAACTATTTTTTACTGTATAAATCAAGTAAAAATGCAGTTTGACTCATCTTGAAGAAAATTTCTGATGCTGTATTTAAAAACTGCTTAGCTCCATTTCCTCTAAAAGAATTCCCAGTAGCATGAGAAATAGTAAATACTGGTTTATAGCTTGTCTCCCTCAAGATGATTTAAAACTCTGTTTCCCAGTAGAAGATTTGAATGATCAAACTATCCTGTAGTCCAGTGAAGTAGGTGTTAACAGGTCTTAAGAGAGCTGTAAATGTGGAGTGCACCTACATAGAAAACAACATGGTTTTAGGACAGAGAAACCCAGAGAATATGGTCTTTTAGCAAGGCTTTTGAGGAGGAGACTACATAGAAAAGAGATGTAAAATAATTCTCTTTCCTCTGAGGAATGGGAAATGTTGGCACAATGCTTCTAGCTCACTTAAAGAAAAATAGCAGTTCTTCTTCAAGGAAAGATTAAATATTTTCAAATTTTTCATCTGAGTGCAGAGAAAAAAAGAAAGAAGCAACCTGACATTTCCTTTCCAACTCCACTAAAAAAAAAACAAGGGGGTGGGGGGGGCTAGGTGGGGTGATAAAGAAAGCATATGGGAGACCAGTGCTTAAGTTCTTGCAGTGTATCATCCAGAACAATATGAAGTTGGTTCACCCATGTGATCAAACTAGCAGGATATACCAAAGCACTGACCTCCTTAAAATTGTTAAGAATGCAAATGCCTAGAGTTGATGTCCAAAGCTTGATATCACACCAGTGTGCTAATGAAGAGTATTGAAACTATGAAGTAGTATTGGGATAGTCCCTGATTAATATTAACAATCCTATTCTTAGGATTCTGAGCAAGAAGTAAGGGACCTTCTTTGGATGCTTATAGATCATATGGAATATTGTAAAATTACTGATGAAAGTTTTGCATGTGGTGCAGTTCTGTATGTTTTTTTCATCAAACACCGTGTCATTTTATGTGAACAACTGTAGTATTCAATTACTACCTTTTTGGAAATATTCAATTGGATTTAGCAATAAAGTGCAATAGGTCCCTTGGAACCTCTTACTTAATCCAGAAAGTATTTAATGGTCTATTCAGGATTTTGCTTGACATTTGGAGACCATATTAGAAAATCACTTGCTGCAAAATGCAACTGGTACTTCATCTTGTTTCATATCATCAGCATCATTTGATAGCATGTGACATCTTTACATTATGAAGAAGCACTGTGAGCCATTCTGTGTTTAAAACAAACAAACAAACAAAACCCACAGAAGTTTGTGGCTGGTCTTTTCCTAGTACATCAAAACTGCAGAAGGTTGAAATTCATGTAACATAATAGCTATTATTCTGTAACAGAAAAAGAACTTTCCTCATATACAATGATAGAATATACAGTCTATCAGACTACAGCACCGGGCCCTGCAATTTAAAAAGGATGTGAAGGTCCTTGAATGTGTCCAGAGAACAGCAACTAAGCTGATGACAGGGCTGGAAGGAATGTGCAGTAAGGAATGGATAAGGACTTTGGGTTTGTCTAGTTTGGAGAAAAGGAGGCTGAGGGGTGACTTCATTGCTCTCTACAGCTTTCTGAGGAGGGGAAGTGGAAAGAGAGGTGCTGAGCTCTTCTCCCTGGTATCAGGTGATAGAAATGTTTCAAAGCTGCACTAGGGGAGGCTTAGTCTGGACATTAGGAATCATTTCCTTACTGAGAGGGTGGTCAGACTTCCTAGAGAGGTGGTCAATGCCTCAAGCCTGTCAGTGTTTAAGAGTCAGTTGGACAAAGCCCTTAACAACATGCTTTAACTTGGTAAGCCACAAATTGACCAGACAGTTGGACTAGATGACTATTGTAGATCCCTTCCAACTGAAGTTGTCAATTCTATTCTGTTCTGATATGTTCTATTCTATTCTATTCTATTCTATTCTGATCTGTTCTATTCTATTCTAACTTTTCACCAAGTATTAACATTTTGTCAGTAATCTCCAGAAGACAGTAGAATGAACCAATAATTATAGAAAACTTTTTATATTAAAGGTTGTTATTTCCTTCTGTTAAAAAAACATCACTGGTCCCAGTAGATTCTTCTTGCCCCCTTAAAAGATGACATCACATTATTTCCTCCTTTTTTTTCTAGTCTTGCTACTATATGGTTGATTTGCCTAGAAATGCATGCAACAGGGATCTATTGATTATGCATATCTTCAAGTGGAGTTACAAAATCTTTTCTTAAGGCAAATTCACTCTCTTCCTTCAGATTCATCTATTGATGGATTTTGACCTTGACATTGGCTCTTCTAAGAATACCAAAGTGTTCTTAGTTACAGTGGCTTGTACTAAAACGAAGCTGTATTTTTATCAATATTTTCTTTTTATTAAAAAACTATGCAGCATATGAATACTTTCTTGAAATCAAATGATGGTGTCTTCATGGAATAGTTGTCAAGTCAAAGTCTTAAATCCACACAGGATTTTTCTAGAAGTCAGACTGCAGATGTCAATGGGTTAAAGTTGGTGTAAATTCCTCAAAAGTGTAAAGAAACTTGAAACAGTGTTCAAGACAAACAATCACAGGTGATAGCTTTTATAAGTTTTTCTTTTTTATATATGAAATTTATCATTCAGACATAGATTAAGGGCTAAGAAAAAGATACACTGAATAGTTTTGGTAATTATAAAACCAAAAAGTTGTGACTGGTGAATTTTTGTATTAGCAACTTCATAGTATAATATAATCTTTATGTACCAATACCAGAGTTAAAATACTTTCTTGACCAAAAAAGGCAGCATAGATAGCAGGAAGCTTTTACATATGGAACACTATTTTTAAACCCTTGAGTAAAGTAAATTCTTCTGTAAGGTCTTTCTGCTATATCCATTTTGGTTCATTTTATAGCCTGTCACTGAAATTCTTGAATCTTACTATCTCCAAAACACATTTAGTTCAATATGTTTACCAGACTGCTTATTTTTTTAGTTTTTACAGTTAACATTGATTAGGTGTAATTTTTTAAATTTTTAGAGGACAGAAAAATGTTACAATGGGTACATTAGATTATGCAGTTAGGACAGGCTGAAAGCATTAAATGTAGACAGGTTACAACACTCAGTAGCCTAGGGACCCTGCAAATTTAATAAGCTTTAGCCATGGGCAAGAATCTAGCAGCTCCAGGGACAGAGGAGGAAGAAGGCCTAATCTATTTGTAGCATATATTTTGTTGGCAAAAGTAATGTATCATCATAATCTTTCTGTTATATTACTGAAAGTTCTCACAAATTATCCTCTAGTGCATATTACCTATGTTTTTTACGTGAAATTACCTATTTATTTTTTTTACATATTTTGCAGAAGATCAAAAGATCTTATTTCAGTGTTTTAGAAATATTGACCCTATATTTATCCTTTTATATTGTGAACAGTTTTCTGTTCCCAATAAACTTTTTGTGATCATGAGATTGATCTTCATGAATAAGACATACTTTGACAAACATCCTTTAGGAATATGTTATATTCAGGATATAGGTATTGAAACTATATGCTGTTAAAAGGAAATGATCAATAGTCAAGTATTACAGTCAATGACATAAACAGAAGTGACAACATAGCATTGTTTTTTAGTTGCATATCTACTCTCCAACTTTATTCTCCAATCCTCCAATCCAAGGAATGATATTGGAGCAGATATACTGATGACTAATACGCTGACTGCACAAGGGTTTTCTTTTCCTACTACAGCAGATACTTATGGAGTTTCAAGCCAAAAAAATTGTTGTTCTTCAAGTTTCCAGCCAACCTGGAATCTACTTTAACTGAATCTGAAAGACGCCAAGCCTTTGTTATTAAATAGAGTTCTGAAAAAGAGCTGTGGCATACCTTACCACTGCTGCATGAATGAATGAATGAAGCATTCTGCTTCAAAAAATATTAGAAAAATCCCATTATAGGAGTCACTCATTCTAGAAAGACGTCAGTCATACTGGGATAAGCTATATGAAGCTAACAGGCTTCCTGCCTCACCCCCCTCCCCCCCCCCCCCCCGGCCCCCCCCCCACACCAGCCCACCCTTCCTTACCCGCA
>JANIJG010009026.1:76978-92081 GCA_024611175.1 Megaceryle torquata | reverse complement strand
GCCGCCTCGCCGCACCGCGGCGGGGCGGGAAGGAGCAGGGGGCGGCGCGCGGAGCGGAGCGGGGCTCCCGCCCCTGTCGCCGGACGGGGAGGGGGTGGGAAGAGGGAAAGTCGCGGCGGCTCCCCCCGCCCCACGACCCCGCGCCGCTCCGCGCACCGCCCGCGCCTGCGGAGAGCGGCCCCGCCGCGGCGCGGCTGCCGGGAAATCCCGGGCTGGAGGCCCGAACGCGGCCGAGAGGCGCTGAGCGCGGAGCGCTCGGGGCTGGGCAGCGGCGTCCCCCGCCCCGCAGAGCGGCACCCTGGGCATCGTCCCTGGCAGGGCGGATTGGCGGAAGCGCTAACGCCCAGCCGGGCATAGACCCGTTACGTCTCGCTAGGGACGGTCACGGGTAAGTCCTGGGTGCTACTGAGCTTCACCGAAAGTTTGGGCTGTCTGAGTGCAGCCGCCCGCCGGGCTGGTGCGCGGTCCTCTCCTGAACTTTGCTTCCCAGCTTTCCTGGGTGAAATCTTTATCCTCACACTTGGAAACCGGGCTTTCTCTGCCCAGAGAGGTCAATCACAAACAAAGCAAACCATCCTGCTTTCATCTGTCTCCCCAGATACTTTGGGTCAGTAGAAGGGAATGCTGTCACCGGCGTGGGTCCAAAGTTTTAATGCCAGAATGCTAAATATCCTCCTCATGCAAGAGGACAGCTACTCGTGAACCACCCCAGCAAACCTATCGATCCATTAGCTTTATCCATTTGCCACAGTTAACCCTGCTTTTCAGAAAGATGACATGAACATGGATTAGAAATTCAAACATCGTTGAGTCATTGTATCCTACAAGGCAACTTTTCAAGAGGTAAGAACATCCCCCTCTCACCTTCAAGCCATAATTGAAAAAAACAAACAAACAAACAAAAAAATAAATCAATGCCGTGGAAGCAAACCTAAAATTGCTTTAAAGGACTTCGAGTTCTAATTTAATACTAGTTGCACATGAAACGGTTTCTACATTCAGACCCAGGACCCTGCTACAAACCTGAAGAGAAGAGAGACAGGCACCTAACTCCAAGCCAGCCCCTACAATAAGGGGCTCAGTCCATCATCCTCACTCAGGGGTATTATTCTGCTGTGAATGATTTTGGTGACATAAAGCTAGAACTACCTTAAAAATCCTGAAAACCATCAAAGCTCTTTGCTGGCCCTGAGCGGAAGCTTATCATGACACCTGCAGGTCTGGTGGCTCTTCTGGGGTGCTTTGGCAACAACAGACAGAAGAGTTTGAACAGTTTTGTTTCTAGAGCTGTCCACTGAGATTTTTTTTTTTCCTCTATCACTAAAAGCCCGTGTTTTTGACAAACAAAACAAAAAGAAAAAAGCACAACCAAGCAATCGAAATCCAACACAACTTCTCAGCGTTGTTTACCAAGAAGGGAAGCCACGTGGCCTCAGACTATCAGGAGCAAACAGAAAACTACCCGCTGCTTATTTTAAAAGAGTCTGGGATGAAGACAACCCGTTCTGCTAGTCCTTCACTGCGCAGCGCTCCCACTGAAGTCAGTGCTGTTGCATTACACACAAACAGCACGATCTATTGCAATTATAAAACACTAGTTGGAAAAAGCTCGATTTAAAGAACTTTGGCATGTGGCTATTGCATATCATCCTAATGCAAACAAGAAAAACAAACAAACAAACAACCTTACTATCTTAAAAAAAATAAAATCACGTGAGGGTTTGAAGCAGCTTCTTGCTGAAGGACAAGGGAGAGGTTTTTGCTGTCCTCCTGAGAGAGAAGCAGAATTAAATCCCTAAATAAAGCATGGAGAGAAGGAGAAAAACCACAGATTGCAGAATCCCAGTGTGGTGGGGGTTGGAAGGGACCTCTGGAGATCATCTTGTCCAACCCTCCTGCTCCAGCAGGGTCACCCAGAGATCCCATTGTCCAGGCAGGTTTGAAATCTCCCCAGAGAAGGAGACTCCACAACCTCTCTGGGCAGCCTGGGCCAGGCTCTGACACCCTCAAAGCAAAAAAAAATTTCTCCTTGAATTTAGGTGGAGCTTCCTACACTCTAGCAGGAAGTTTGCTCATGACTTACCTTATGATAGCCTTGAATTGCTATGTAGAGTTATGGGCTCCCTGGTCGCTGTGGGAGGGTACGGTTCTGGGGACAGCATGCCAGGACAAAATAAACATGTCAAAAACCCTATACAAAATGATTTAAAAAGTACATAGATACGCTCTGCGTAGGAAATAGCCTCAGTGCTAGAAGTTAAGACTATACATGTTCAAGGGGCAGCCATACAGGCTCCCTGCCATACGCAAGAAAATTAGCTTCAAAAAAACTTCTTCCCCAGGTATCTGTTGTTGCTTCCCTTCTTTATATAAAGGGGAGAAGTAAACAGTACAGACTTTGAAGCTCTGCTAGCTGACAACAAACAGCCATCACCTGGTAAGTCCACCAACCCAGCTGCAAAGCATCTCCTTGACAGAGGAGCTTTCTGCTGCTGGCCTGGAGGGGAGTGGGTGCAGCTGGGTACCTTCTTCACCTTTGCAAAACACCTGATACAAATCAGCTTTGGCTTTTCAGGGATGGAGAAACACCTTATAAAAATCTGATCTCCCCCTCTCCCGGAGGGGTTTGCAATGTTGTATGTTCCACGGGACTCCTTCCCCTGTGCTACTCTTAGCAGCAGCAACAATTTTCCTGTCTTTTACTCAGAAGTAGTTAGTTCAGTTTTGCTCAATCATCCAACAATCGCTTCTGGCCTAGCAAAACCCAAAGAATTGGCACCAACCACAATGTGCCGTTTAGCGTGTCCTGAGAAACAGCCACGAGGTTGCAACACTCTGCATGAGACTTGGCCAATTCTGTCATATTTCCAAAGAGCCTAATGCCACCTGCCTCATCAAGACTCGCACTATTATCTACTCGTAGATACCTTTAGACCTCCCCTCAAGTGCCATGGCAGAAAGCGGCATGTTTTAGGTAACAGAAAACAGTAAGGACCTTTTTGATCCAAAGATAGACACCCCCAGGATATGGCTGTAGGAGACCAGAAAAGGTTATGCTTTGTAGCATTAAAAAAGCCTGAGGAACAGCCTCCCACACACTCCACAGCCAGTATTGCAGTTGAGCTTTGCACCGCTGCGAGAGTGAGCAAAATTTAAATAACTAATACAAAACAGCAGTTTGCTGTAAACATGAAAAGGTTTGTCAAGACCCCACTCTCCAAAACAGGGCTTCCACAAGGCTTAGCTCAACCTTCACTGTGCCATTGGGGGGTTGTTGAAGGGCTTTTTATTTTCCTCAATTTTTTCCACTTTAATTACATGCCAAAAAAAAAAAAAGAAACATTGTCACTAAGTAGAGAAGAACTAAAGGGTATTTATCAGTACTGGGAAGTGAAGATCAGTTTGCATGTCTAATAGAAAGATTCTATTTTTGCCCAAGACAGTAGAGTTCTACCAATAGCGCGCACGCACTTTTCAAGTGCTAGCCAAAATAATTACTTCATTCCTTCTGTGGGGGAAAAAAAATAAATCTACTAAATGATGAATATTCAATGGATTGATTAATGACACAGTAATCCTTTAGCTAAAATTTCTGCTCCTTAAAACACAGCAAACACTAGCTGCCAGTTACAAGAAGAATTAAAAATATAAAAATAACTTGGCTTCCAGAAATTATCTGCTTCCGATCACTTTTGAAGTACACGATGCCATGAAGCTTCCAGGGTGGATTGGCTTCGCATTCTGGTGGATGTAAACCAGGCAGAACAAACCGGTTTCTCACTGCTTAGTGGAGCTGCTGCCAGTGTTGGGTGTTCTCCAGGGCATGCGGCAAAGGTGCCTTCCCCTCAGCTCCAGCTCAGTCCTCTCCCCCCAGCTCCCAGGGCTAGCAGCAAGGGAGGCTGTTGCTGGAGGGAGCCTGCACTCACCTGGAGAAGTCTCAACATCTACATTTCCAGCCTCGTAAACACCAGCAAAAGAAAGCAGATGTTTACATCTTAGATAAAACTGCTTGAACTACATAAATTAGCCTTTCTCTGGCTTTCAATCCCTGTATGGAAACTATGATATGAAAGGGGAGGGGGGAATAAATAATACCCCAACAAAAGTTCAATTTACAATATTGAAGTCCTGGCTGAAGTACTGCTAGTGCAATCAGGTTTTTTCTTTGTTTTCAGGCTTCAGGGGGTGCTCAGGGGTTGACAGTCTTGCCTTTTTCTCTTAGGCTCTTGAGAATTCCTGATTATTCGGCTTTAATTTTGTTTCTTTTCTGCCCAAAACCACCTCTGAGAAAGTCCTCCCCCACAAGGTGAGGTGAATTTAAGCCTCCATATGGCCTGTGGGCTCTGATTTTCACAGTGGTGTTTTTTCTATGCCAGACTCCTCTCCATGCAGTGCCAGCAGGTTCTGCAGGAGGCACAGAGCCTACACTCGCCCACTGGCAGCCGTTCGGGAAGGGCAGATGCGACCTGACCTGCAGCAGAAGGCATCGTGCATGTGGATCTGCCGTCCTGTGCTCTTCCTGCACAGTAGTGCTGGCCTTGCAAGGGTCACCAAGGTCATTAAAGTTCTCTGTACCCTCAGTTTATTGTCCATGTGAAGCCTGGTCTTGTGAAATGAGTAAATGCTTACAAAAAAACCAAAAAAAATGTATTTTTAATATTAACTTCTAGAGAAAAAAAAAAGTTGATGGTACTTTGTCTGCTCTGGATTCATTTGAAACAATACTTCAGGCAAGTATTTAACATCAAGGAGTCAAGCCCTTATCTCCAGTCTTAAAATTTTCCTCCACTACGGGAACAGCTAATGCACAAAAGTGACTTTCTTCAGTTTTATCTTCAAAGTTGGTTCTACATTACAATAACAATAACTCTATTCACATTTCATGAATTAAGTTGAGGCTGTAAGCATGGACAGCTCATCACTGACACATCAGGGAAATGCTGTGAAAAAAACAAGCAATGTATTGTACATTTAGCTTATGAGATTGCTTTGTGGTTCCCTCAAGGATATTAAAAAGAGACCTTTGCAATGGTTATCAATAACTATCTTTCAGAATCAGCATTTCTAAAGCTTCTAGAATGGCTTCAACTCTTGACTGAGTTCAGAAATGAAAGGATTCCCTAAGAAAAAGCAAAAGCATAGGTTAAAGCTCAACTACTCTTCAGTTCTGCTGCTTTGAACTTTAGTATTTCAGCTCAATGACCAGAATCTGAGGTCATTTTCTTATTAAAGCTGGTCAGAAAAGTTTCAGCTTCTTTCTCAAAAAAACAGGAGGAAAGGGAGAAGATCAAGTTTGCTGAAATCTTGACAAATGATTGAAAAATAAGTAAATATATTTTAAATATTGACTACTTGCACGACTAGAAAAAAAAATCCCCAATTATTTCTTTTTATTACAAAAGAGACCTATATTGCCCTTATTATTTCAGCACCTAATCATCTCATAGTCCTTCAGAACATCTCAACAGAGACAGGGAACACTTGTTTCTTCGTGTTACATATGCAAACAAAAAAAGATACCTAAAGGCCTTTGGAAAAATGGCCTTTCAATTCCCAAGGAGATCAAGAGATGACAGAACCAACATGATCAAGATCAAACCAAGAGCCTTTAGTACAAGGGCTCAGTTTGCTACCAGCCTCAAAAGTTCAAGGCTAACCCACTCAGCTGAGAGCCCCTTCCTCAGCACTGCAGTACCTCCCTGCCAGCAGAAAGAGGGCCATCCAGAAAGGTCCCCAGAGCCAATCTGCAATATATTCCTGTCCGTATAAAACTTCTGGATTGCCTTATACCTGTCTGTCAGAAGCACAGATCCAAGAGTGCAATGAAGATGCAAGCAAGAAGGCAGTTTGCTTAGATATAAAACAACCCTTTCAGAGTTTAGTTTTTTCCCCTCAAAGGCTGATCTGAGCTCCTGTAGCAATCTGGCCTCTGTTACAAGCAGCAGAAATCCTAGAACTGGAATATCCCCTCTCTGCTGCTCATTAAGCCTGGCTCTGAAGACTTTCTAGAGGCTACAGCTTATGCTCAAGAGTTACTGACTATCTGATGCCTTACGTCAAATATGCAGCTTAGGGACAAGACTCAAAGCCTTTTCTGAACCCACGGACCCCTGGGTGTGCAGCACATGGCTCCCCCCAGCAAAAGCAGTGCTGGTGCAGGATGGTAGTTCCCAGTCTTCGAGACTGCACTGAAGATACATATTCAAGACTTGGCTGGGGTACAACCGCAGATATCAATAGAAAAATGACACCTGCTTTTTTTTTTTTTCCTTATTTATGAGAGCTCTCTGGGTATTGATGTCAAAAATAGAAAGAGTGTCTTCTTAAAGAAAACCAATAAGAAAAATTACTAAGTCTTACAAGTCAGTGTGGATGAATACTTGCTTCTTTAGATCTTTTCATGTAATTTTTTTTTTATATAATTAAGATACCTCTTGCACTGGATTTGTGCTTAAAATGTTATAGTCACGCTAGGACAGCTTTTATCCTGCTGTGATTATGAATGGTGAGCTGACCATCTGAAAATAATACATTATTTTAACCTTAAAAATGGAAGCTTCTCAATAAAGAGATACCACAGATTACAACAACTGCTCCACAACTGCCAGTCCGTGTACTGCATCACACTCATTAAGCATCAAGGATAGGAAGGAATCAAATTCTTGTTTCAGAACTTAAAAGATGCTTCTCATTAAAATTTCAAGAGGTTTACATCCCAGCAAAAAGAACACTACATAGCAGTTCTTAACATTTAGAATATCAAGTAGATCAAGAAACAAACATATATATGTTTACATTTTGAATTAAACAGCTGCATTTTCCTGTCAGGTAGTCCTTTATTTTAGGAATCTGCACATCAAATGTTTTACCACTTCCCGAAAGGTACCAAGTGCCTGTCTCAGCAATACTACATAGATAAGTACAAGGTGCTGTGCATCCTTGTGGAGTTCAATGAAAGGTAGAGTGGAGAAAAACCAAACCAAACCAAAGCTGGATTTTATTCCAGATTCGCCATTGATTCATCGGGTGTCCCCAGGCAAAGTGCTCAGAGATGAGTTTTCAGGGTAGTCATGGATCAAATATTCGGACACTCAACTGAGGGCAACGGTTTGAGAAGAGCTCCATTCTGCATGGAAATCCCAATGTGCTGAGCTGTCCTGGACAGCTGGCATCTATGTGGAAAGGCAGATCTTTGGTAGATCTGTCCTCTTGAACAGCTACTGCACAAACTCATATTCTCTGCTGCTACCTTCATATTTTTAAGCAGCCTAAGAAACACATTGAAATCCTCTGCTCAGCAACGGTGCTGAAATATTCCCCCTGTCACTAGCTGTGGGTGGTGGGAGGTGAGGTCCACAAAACTGCAAAACCCACCATGGAGGCTCCTGAAAGCAGCTCTTTTCAGGTAGGAGCCACTAGTCTGGGCTGGGAAGTTATTCAAGGCAAAACCCTGTCTCCTCCTCTTGTTAAATGTCTAGGTGCAGCTGTTGTAGGAGATTTGGGACAATACAAACAGGAGTTCTGGCTGCATTGTGAGCTCTTGCATTGTGCATCCTGACAAAGACATGGGAGGACAACCAGCTATAGTCGAGTCTCCTCCGCTCATGCCAGTCATTGGGTGGAGGAGCTGCAAAGGAAAGCGGATCCCAAGGCTGAGCAAAACCTGTAGCTTGCTCCATCAGAAGAAAACGGGTTCCTAAAATAGGCTTCAACTTTCTCCCCAGTTATAAAAGCAGGCATCAAGCAATCATTTATGTCACCAGCACAGCCCACACATGTCCCAGTGAAGCACCATTCCAGCCACTGCCAGAAGCAAACGTCTTCAAAGGTAGCTCCAGCCTGGTAAAACAGTTGTGAGTCTTGATACCTCACAAGTACAAAGTGCCTGTTTTCATATGGTCTAAGTAGTTATTGAGTTACCCTGAAGGGATTGTTTTTAGCTTTGAAGATTGCTGCTTTCATTTCAGAAGAATGGCCAGAAAGATTTTCTGCTTTCTTTCCAACAACAGCATTTGTTTTGGGTGAAGGATATGACAACTTTAAGGAAGCAGAGAGAATTATGTGCTAGACCCTGCCTCTGAAATGCATCCCCTGAAGGAACACACATCCACAGAGGGATGAAGATCTTGCAGAGTATTTTTTTTAAGGCAAAAAGCTGTGCTGAGCCTACCCAACTCTCCTTTTGTCTGTGTCATCATAGCACCTTGGTGTTTCCCCATTTTCTCCATACAGAAGGGAAATAAAGCATGAAGAGATGGAGGGATTTGCTCCAGGGGGTCCTCAGCCCTGCCCTCAGCCCAGAAGAGCTTTGCCTCTTCCTTACCCTGCATGAACCACCTGCTCAGGGACCAGCAGCAGAGCAGTGAATGGACTCTGGAGGTCCTGCTTTTGTCCTGCCTCAAAAAAAAAAAAAAAAAAATCACAAAAATGGGGGGGTGGGGGGAAATCAGCAAAGCTGAATCAAATGGATGTCACTCTCTCAGTGCTATTGCTACCGGGTGCCTGCTCAAGGTTTGCCAGCAACTTCGGCTTGAGTTATGCCAAGTTCTTGCTGTTCATTATATTAAGGCCTATATGCCTATAGCTAAACAGTCCTGCAGTGCTTGAAGCTCTCAGTTTGCTGGCTTCCTCACTCCCCAGAGCCCTGCAGTCATTCCTCCTCACTCTCCAGCAATGCTGCGCTTCAAAGGCCAGTGGAACATCACACCAAGACACTGCAGTGCTTTGTTTCCTTCTCTCCTTAACTGCTCTTTTAGCATTTTAAAACACAATGCACTCATGAAAGCTTGTAAAATTCCTCATAAAGTTTACTGTGCCACAGGATTAGAGAACATCTCTGGGAACTATGGATAAACAGCTAATCTTGGATCTGTCACCAGAAAGCACTAATATATTTCAAAAAGCTATTAGCCCTTAAACCAAAAGCAACACAGAATTTGATTTGGGGCAACAGGCTATAAAACACTGAAATTGTTTGGCAACTCTGCATTGAAAGCAGGTGGAAGAGGCTGTAAGAGCCCTAGCATTTATTCTATTCTGCTATTTAAGGCATATTTTACATAGTTTCCAAAATGCATGCATGAAAACTAACATTAAGTAAGGATACTTGAAGAAAACTGTAGAACAATTGATTTACTGCACATTTTCAGGAAGCAGAACACCATTTATTATGTTACACAAGAAGGCAGGGAATGGCAGTAAATATTACATATATAAAAAAATAATAAACTATAAATAGGCTTTGCATTTTTTTTATTGGCATCGTATCTTTAAGGAGCTTTAGAGCCATCAGCACTGACCATAACCTCCAGATGAGCACTATCCATTTTGGGGATGGAAATACTAAAGCTCACCTATTAATCCCAAATGCCCTGGTTATTTCTGAAGGGCTTTGTGACAGGAATGGCTGGATCTACGTGGGATGGTGGGACAGGGAAAAAAGAATATTTGGGGAATGCTCTTAAGAGGGAAATATAGTTTGAGATTCTCACGGGTAAAGCCAAACTCTAAATGTGTTTCACACCTTACTTCTTTCCCCAGACTTTCCAAGTAACTGGTCTTGTCCTTTCCTCTTGCCATTGGATGCAGGTTATGAGATAGAAAAGAGGAGGAGGGTGAATTTTCTGGAAAAGATGTTGTGAAAAGACCAGGAAGATGGAGAAATGTTTCAGGTGAGGAATGCAGGAGTTACTTTCTCACTGAGTAGAGATACTTTTGTAAAGTATTTTGAGTGAGGTGAACTTTAAGCACCTCAAAGAAATGGAAAACACAAGCGCAGCCAGGACCGTGCACTGGCACTGATGCCATTCCAGCACGGGACCTGGACAGTGTATTTCTATTTTCTACCCACAGTAATTACTGCAGAATTGTTAATACTCGTGGGCAAAAATATTTTTGGTATTTCTCTAGGAAATAACCCAGTACATGCAAATTTACTCCCTCCCCCCCACCCCCAAAAAAAAGGATACACTCATTTCAGAGCCTTTTAAGGAAGGGAAGTATCAGAATACTAAACCAGAGCATTGCCACTCTTGTGTTCCTGCATCAGCAAATGTTGGGGCATACAACTTATCAGCATAGTGGTGTACCTCTGATCTTTCTGTGAGGTGTTTACTCTCTCTCAATTAGACACACATATCTACAAGGAAGTACTGAATTCTAAAACCTTTGCCAAAAGTAAATAAATAAAAAAAATATTACTTGAGCATCCCTTCCTTCAACAGAGCATAAGCACTATGGGCCTGACTCATTCCATGGTGCTGTCAACAAAACTATAAAAATTTTCAAACAGAAAGTACTTGTGATGCAGAGGAGACAGCTCTGGAAAGAAAGAGAAGCTATTATGGCCCACAGAGGTCATAGTTAATGAGCAGGAACAAGATCCACAGGCCTGAGAGGCTGAACACATCCCAACAGCAGCTTTGCAAACTGCTTTGCTCTCATTCAGAAACCTCCTCCTGTTTCCAGAATTCACACGGAAAAGCCACAAGCTTTGGCTAATCAGAAATGCTCTTCACAGCCACTCTGGGGCAAATTCACACCGCATGAGACAAGACAGCTAATGCAAGATGTGCATTTTTCCTTTTTCCAGTGTTTTGGCGTCCAGAAACAGGACAGCACAAAGGTAGAGGAGGGATTCTTAGACAATCTTGGCCATCTCCATCTCTGACACTCTAAACCCTCTTCTGCACCAGCTGGATATGGAGAGAGGCAGGTGCACGTGGGAAACAGGCCTTGGAGAGCGAGCTGCATGTGGTGCAGCTCTGAGCAAACACATACCCTGTTCTGTGGGTATCCCCCTGGAAAGAGCCTGATTTCAAACCCATCATTTGTCATCTTGAACAGAAAAATTCCATAGATGGATTTCTTTTCTGCCTGTACAATACCGCAGCAAGTGAAAGCAGAGTGAGTCATTTTGAAATTATATGTATATATATGCATAAATCTAAAACCCCCAAACCAACAGAAAAGCTACTTGCTCAGTTTAGCTGCTAAGCTGCCTGTAGTGGTTCACTACAGATGGAGGAGGAATCACAGACAGGATCACACGAAACTATTCAATAGGTTAAATTCAATAGGCTAAGAAGTGCACAGAGCACAGCAGTTATCACTTTTGGGGATTAACAGAGAGAGAGGTGCCACATACAAATTATTTTGCAGTCTGGCTAGAGTGCCTCTCAAGATAATTGAAATTAAGAACTTCAGGTCTTATACTTACCCATTATAACTACCAGTTGGGAGGCCTGTTCTCCAGAGCCTGAAGGCACATGATGGCCTTCGGAGTCGGACATCCACACACAGGAAAATTACTTCATTGAGACTCCTGGTGCTTAAGCACAGCTGACTCTGAGCACATGGACAGGCCCATTGAAGTCACTGATGCCACTCATTTAGACAGGACGTTCTACACCAGTAAGTGCTGGGAGATCTGGGTTCCCAAGTATTGGGTTTTAGAATAAAGTTTTTGATGGCTGGGGGTGGAGGGGGAAGTTACTCAAACTGAGATATTCAGTGAATAAGAAAACACCATTTACTGGATTTAAGTCTTGCATTTGTGACTTGATTGCAAAGATAAGTTTAGTTTCTTTTGTGGGGATAGTCTCAGTGGTGCAATAGGAACCTGAAGGCACGTACTGTAACCTGTTAATCATTCTTCTGCAAATGGCTGGGATAATACTTACATATAATTCAAACCCATTTAAGTCCCACATTTAAAATTTCACTACAGTTCCTGCCTGAATGGAATCACACGAGTAACCAGTACGTACAAGTCTGGGCTTGAGTTCTCTTGCTGTTTATCTAGTTCCATTCCGGCTCATGAGATTATTTGTGATGAAGAGCTACAAGGTCACACCACCACTCTGGACTACAATTCAATCAGGGAACAAAAGAAATTTTGAACATACTACATGAATTGAGCCAAGAAAGGGTTAATTTTAACTAAGCTCATATTTAATACATGCTTATTCAAATGCTATAAACTCCAATAACTTGAGAGATCTATTTAAAAAAAAAAGACAATTCTCTAGCTTGTATTAACTAATCATATTCAAGCTGTTCATGGATATAATTTATCAATTGTCCATGAACTCCTGCCAATTAGACCTCATGATAAAAAACATTCATCATGTAAAACAGCTTTCTGCAAAACTTCTGAATAAGCACATCCACTGACCACTCACAGGAAGCAGAGAGAGTCTACGTATCTACAGTATGGGTGTCCTACACCGAAATCAATGCAGAAAGGATAAAATATTTCTGTGCATAGCTGATTCTGCTGCTGAACAAGAGCATGCCTGAATTTCTCTTTTTTGATGCGGGGAGTCTGGAAAGGATCTGGTTTTGAACTCTGCCTTGGGTGGGATAATGAATGGTCTTTCAGCCGCATTAGCAAGGAGGAAGGCTTGTAGGCAAAGCTATCAGCTTTTCTTGTAGGTGTAGCTTTAATCACTGGGGACTATGCTGAGGCAAATAAGCCTGTTGATGTGGCATTTCTCTGTGAGGGAAGGAGGGAGGAAAGGAAAAAAAAAAAAAAAAAGAAAAAGAGCTTTCACTGCTCCTTTAAAGAGCTGCCAGTGCCTGGAACAACATTAGATATATATATTTGTGTGTATATATAAGTATTCTGCTTAGAAAGAACATCTAGGTCATGTTTTCCATACTGATCTACCCTCCATCTGCATCATCAAGGGCACTTTCACAGAAGCAAGAGCCTTATTAGAGATCTCATCTGCTGCTGCTGCTTATTCCCCTAACTGAAGTTTAACCCTCAGCAGACATATCTTTTTCACTTTCCAGCAAGCAAACAATGGTATCAGCTTGCCCAGGGGAGCAGAGTTGAATTTCAAGGGAAGGCAAGAGCACCTAAGCAAAGACAAACAAGAGATTTCATAAGGTGCCATTAATAAATGACACATTAACCAAAGAGACATTTTCCCATATGCTTCTCCCATATGGTCCTTAAATGAGCACTTTACTGGGCTCTGCAATAGCTGGCGCATAGCTGGGGATAAAGGCGTGTTCAAAGAGAATACTGGAGGCTAAGAAACGTAACATTGCTCACTTTTGATATAAGCCACAGCTATGAAAAACAACACTTATGGTATATTAGATACATAAGACACCTATGTACATAGTGAAAGGCTTCATCCTCTGCTGACTACCTGGTTTTTTGTTATGGACTGTTATTTGACATCTTTATTTACAGGGCGTAGCGCTTTGCCTAGTAAAGCCCATTTATGACAGGAACAGGATTGGAACAGATGAAAGCAAATTTTAAGGTGTTACAGATGAGAATAACAAAACCTAGTTTTCTCTAGTATACTAAAGGCAGCATACCTCTAGCATATCTCTTGTAATTACAGTGGTTTACAACTGGCATTTGAAGCCCTGTTCCAAACCCTGGATCCACATGACTCAATGATCCTTATTAAAGAGAGTGCCACACTTCTCAGCCAGCGAGAGGCTTGTGTTTCGGAGCTGCAGCTTGACATGGTACGTGAAGGTGCAGGCTCTGCTGCAGCAGCCTGCGGGTTCACGGGCTGACTCTGGCACCATGTGCTAGCCTGTAACATTCCAGTATTTATAAAGCATCTCAAAACTAGAGACAAACAGCAGCAAGGGGAAAAATATGGCCCATATACAAGGAAAATGGTGTTGGCTGGTTTTTGAAGGGAAGTGATGGAGAATCCTTTAGGAGGACAGGAGACGGATGCTCCAGAAGATATAACCAGCAGTTAAGATTCTATTGACCTGACTGTTGCACTGTATATGGCATTGTCCTCACCAAACACGATGACATTTGCATTCAAGTGTTTATATCCACCCCAGCAACTGAGGAATGCCCCAGGCCCACAGAGGTCACAGGAAAAACTTTCAGCAGCCCAGAAAAGGTCGACAGCAATCCCTACAATTTTATGTGACGTGCCCATGCTCAGAGACCCAGCCGCGCTAAGCTGCGCTCACGACCCCATCGCAAAGTCCAATATGCTATTATTCAAAATTACATGCATTTTATAGGAGGTTTAGGCTTTGCTTTTCTAAATATCTGAAAAACTAGGTCAAGGTCAACCCAGCTTTGACGAGACACCAACAAACACCAAATCCCTGCTATGCTGCACATAGTCTTGATCTAAACAGGAGGCTGCATGAGTGTAATAGCATCACATCACAGCAATTCAGAGAATATTGCAACTGATACCAAGGGGAAAGGGAGGATCTTTAGTATCTCCCTACCCACTCCTCTTGAAGTAAATCCATACCTGTTAACATCTAAGTGCATCAGAAGCAGACTTTGGTGCTCTATAACAAGCCACAAGCAAGAGCCTGGGAATGCAACATCTTGATTATTTTCAGAGCAGAAAGAGTAAGGCGGGAGCTGGAGCAGAGGCTGTCGGGCTGACGGTGCCACAATTAGCCCCTACCCGTGTCCTAGGAGGAACCTGGCAGTTCAGCATGAGGCCCTTAAAGGGCAGCATTATTCAGGCGTTATCCAGCACTTGCCTTTGATCAGTAGAGTTCACGTACGTACTCAGCTCACATTACCTTGTCTAAGGTGGCTGAATATTTTCTTCTTATTTTAACGTGAGGCTTTTCCTGCCCAGCACTCTCTGTGGCTTACAGAAATAATGCAGAAGTCCAAACCAGTGATGCCAGCAATGCTGCTGTGCTGTCCTCTGGATAACATCCTTGCTGAGCTGCCCTTGTAACCCCCGGTGAACCCTCCACCTTTCAGAGTAATTAAAATAGCTTCCTTCTGCTACTGAGCACTCCATAGCATGGGAAAGCACCACCCTCTTGGCTCATCAGGTTTAATTACCTATTAAACTGTCTCATATTGGCACTTTCATTAAGGGATCATGCCCACAATGTTAATGAATCTGACAGACCAAAGCGGGTATCAGACCTTCATTCCTGAACAACACGCTGAGGTCTCCCCAGTGTCCTACAGTGACAGCAAGAAAGTCTAGACCTGCAACTGCCTCCAGACCCTCCTTCTTCCTCCTCAAAGCCCTCCTCCAAGGGGCTTTACCCCCAAATCAAACCAAAGAGATTTCACTTGTCCCTGTGGAGTATCTGCAGCCGAGACAATGCAATGAATTGA
>JANIJG010009026.1:33116-76878 GCA_024611175.1 Megaceryle torquata | reverse complement strand
CAAATCCCAAAGGATTTTCTGGGTGGGTTTTTTTCCTGTTTGTTTCTTTAACTGCCAAGCTCTTTATTATATTTAAATTAAATAAAATGATACTCAGTGACAGACTTAGGGAATTACCGGGCAAAGAAAAAAAAAAAAAAAAAAGATCTGTAAGGAAACGAGATACTTTACAGAGACGATAAATTAGGGTGAAAAATGCTCAGATTGCACAAAGTGCTTTCCAAGAAAGTTTAAGGTATATTGTATCATTTATGGCTTCTAAAATTGAGGCATAGAAAGACACTTTCTCTTCTCCCCCACCTACATTTACTGATGAAGGTTGTAAGAGTGAATTATTAAAATGTGTCTGCAAGGAGAGCCTGGGCTTGTTTACCTGAGTGCGGGGGAGCAGGAGAGAAGAGCGGTGACCTGAAGTGTTGAAGCTTTTTAAGCCTGTGTGAGGGACAGATGAGCAGGAGGGTTGTGCACAGTCCCTGAGGGCTGGGGACAAACAGCATCACTGCGGGACACGGTGCAGCGGCATTGGCAGAGCATCAGTTAGCGCTGAGATATTGGATGCAGACAATAGCTTGGATTAGCCTGGCAGCCCAAGTATCCGAATTGCTGCGCTACTGTATCTGCATGCAATTAGAAAAGAAAGCCTACAAAGCTCAAAGAAGCCAACCCTACGTTGAAGCTACAGCAGGAACCTTTTTAGCCTGATGGTAGCAGTGAAGGCACCAAAACGCAGGGCATATGCTGGTTAAATTTATCATCCCTCCTGCATCCCCTACGTGTTCACAGTTCCTCGCAGATTCACATATCCTCATTTTTTTCATCTCTAAACACCAGGATTTTGCATCAATTCTTGAAGATTAGTGCTAAAAGTCTTTCTTCTCCTCAGTTCAGAGAAAAATGAGGTGAACAAGGGAATCTATTACAGCAGCGCCATAAGCAACGTAGTAGTGACCTACTTCTTGGTGAGAAGAAAGCAGAAATGCAGGGGATGAGATCCCAAAGACCGCAGTGCCAGGTGATATCTCATGCACCAATGTCCCAGTCTACCACCGAGTTTTAGGGAGAGGCTGCAGAAGACAGTTCTTGCACTGTAACGTGAAGGCATGAAGTGATCCGAGCCAATTCATGGCACTCAGAGTGCTGCACGTTTTTCCTTTTTCAAGTAAAACAAAACTGTGGAATCAATTTCTCTGAGCCAAACATCTCATGTGACAAATAGGAAGCTGCATTAAAATATCTGGCAGCTTCACTTTCCTCCAAGTCAACATAAGAATTCAAATCATCTGGGACACTGAAGCTAAGAGCTAAAGCAACAGGAGAAGATGTGCAATTATAAAGGCTAGTTTGAGGCTTGAGAGGGTTGGTTATATTCCTATTTCCCTTCTCTTGAAGATTGCTACACTGTGACTAACATACTCCAGAAAATACAGCGGGAAGTTTACATTAGGAAAATGTTGGGTTTTTTCCTGCAAATACACTAACAGTAGCCATCATTAGAATTTTACCCTTCTCTTTAGCTCTAGCCCTGCAAAAAATTAAATCCGACACATTCCTTCTGCAACATCTAAGCCTTCTATATCAAAGCAAGAGTCTTTTGGAATATAAAACAATGTTTCAGACATCACAGCTTGATAGAATATTTGGACTTTTTCCTTGTGATGGCATCTGTGTATTTACAAACTGGCAACGCACCACGCTTCCTAAGGGAGCAAAACTTATTTCCTCAACTAATCTCCTTACTGAAAGAGCAGTGGAGATCTTAGCAAATATGCTGAGCTATAAAAGCTTTTACCCCTGGGACAAAGCACACCAAACTCTGATGCGCTACGTTCATTAGGCAGAGTTGAGGGAAGCACAATCAGTCTTGCTGGCTCCAAAAATGAGAGTATTCCAAGAAGTTCAAGCCTGCATTCAAAACCTCATCCAGCTGTACGTGAAACCTATTCCCAAAAGCTGTGGGATACAAAACCATCCGAACACAGCCCCCTGCTCCTCACCAGAAGCGTGGTACACATGCAGATAACCTGCCCAGAGAACCACTGCTGTAATTTACTGAATGTTTTTATGAGAGCCCAGACATCAAACAAGCTCTGCTCAACTTTAGTTTTATACTCATCACTGGAATAACCTCATAAAGAGGAAATTCCTTAATCCCAGAAGAGGCAAGCTCTAAGCAAAGCAAGTAAATATAAAAAAGGAAAAAAAAAAAAAATATCAATCCTCAATACAGGCTAATTGACTCATGCAAGGCAATGTGTATCAGGCAACAGCAAATTTGAATTCCAGAAACCTCAGGCTGAATCTCTGCATCCTCTGCTCAGTTCAATCTCTTATTAAAGTCAAGGGAAATACAGATAAATAAGAGATTTGGCAACTGGCTTTTCATCTGAAGTTCAAAAACCCACAGTTGCTTCTCCAGAGGAGTTTCTCCAGATCTGCCTGTAAGGCTCTTTGGAGCAGGCAGCCTGTATTCTCAGGTTATAAACCCAAAGCAGGAAATCTATGGGACTATCAAGGACTGGGAGTGCTGCAATGCTGGCTGTAATTACCAGCACTAGAGTACTCTGCAACCACCATTTCCCCTTCGAGGTCTGCTGCTCGGTCCTAGGAGATGATCCCTGGGGAGTTTATAATTGAGCAGAGTACAGCCCTGAATTCAGATTTGCGCTTAGAATGAGAGTCCCTGGAGGAAAAACAACCAACCAACCAAAAAAAACCCCAAACCAAAGCAGACCAACCAAACAAAACCAAACCAAACACAAAACAACCAACCATCCACCTAAGACTGGAAACGGCTGCTGGCAAGGCAACCCAGCTCCTCCACTGGGTCAGAGCCTGTCACACCAAAAGGTCAACACTGTTTTTCTGCTGGGAGCTTCCTTTTAGGTGAGACATCCAGTAACAGGGTAATGATCACCCGTCAAGTACAAGGGGGATTCAACAGAGGATCCCAAACTTAACATGTGGTCAGACACTTTCTACTGACTGAGGTCACATGAAAAGCATGGAAAAAAATAATAAAAACAAACAAACAAAACACATACCACAACCAAAACCAAACCAGACAAGAATAGCATGGAAGAATAAAACCAAAAGTTTGACAATTGAAGAGTTCTGGGCTCTTCTCAGTCCTCCTCACCTGCGTTTCTTGGCACCATTCTCCAGAAACAGTCTTGTTAAGTACCCACAGACTGCTCCTATTTAACACTTCCCCGGCTCTGAGTGCAGCTGTGTTTTGCTGCTTGCTCCAGTTGGGACCTTTTTCATAAGGACTCTCTAATCAAAGTTCCTCCGAAGCAGCCATCATCTCAAGACACGTTATTCACTGCCTTGAAGATGCCCTCGTGCAGAGATGAGTGAAGCTGAGATGTGTTCTTATGCAGTGCCCTTTGCTAAACCAAGCTCCTTCTGGAAGCTTCCCTTCAGCCCAGCAAAGCTGACTGTCCCTCAGGACCCTTATCCAGGCACCGCTTTGATTTCCTTTCCAGATCTAGTCCCACTTCAGGCTGGGATGAGTCACTCTGGGATTAGTTGCTCTTACAACTCAAATAACCAGCCTGTATTTATATTCTCTATTTTTTTCCCAGGTTTCCTTTATATTTAAATACTTCTGTACTACATCATTACGTGGAGCTGTTGCTTGCTGTTTAACCAGATCCTGCTATTTATGCCGGCAAGAGAACTGACCTCTAGATGCAGAGGTACTTTGTTTTTAAAGCATTTATTTCCTTTTGAATTCGAGTCACCAAATTAAAGTAAGGTATATTCCCTCCCCCCCATTTTCAGCGTATAATAGGATGCAAAAACCACAAAACAAAGTATGTTTAAACACCTTTTCCAAATCAAGTAAAAACCCATCCATCTTAATAGCAACCAAAACTGATTGCTCCTCCCACACACTAGGAACACAGCAGATGTTAAAAAGCTGTTTAATCTTCTTTAGAACACTTTAGGTAAAAAGCTGTGGCTTTCAAATACATACAAAGAAGGTCAGAAAACTAAAATGCCTTGAAACGGTTTTGCTCAGGGCCAAAGGGATCTGAAGTGACCTCCGTAATTTCTCAAGTTCCCAAACTTCATTATTATGAAGCCTTCTTTCCCTTTTGATGTTTTTAACTGTGCAGAAGGTGGGTGCTGCCTTCAGCATATCTAAAACTTCTACGCATTTTTGATTTATTCTCCTTGAAAGGTTAGTATACCTGAGGCTGAAGCTAATGACTGGAGAACCATTGAAGTGTAGATTTACCATAATCACTTTTTTAGCCCTGTCATGAGGACAGCTTTACAGCTTGTCCTGGATATTCAGGCAAAAAAACCACCAAAACACACTGCAACTCCTCAAAGTCTCAAACCACAGAATTATTTTGTAGGGGTTACCATTCTTAGGAAGGTTCCTCTTGCTTATTGCATCTCTACACCAGTTCACTCTCATGGACAACACCAGCATCTGCACCAAAACCTCAAGAAGCTGATGCCTTTTGAAAGCAACGTTGTTGTACCTCTGCAAACCTCAGAGGACTTGACAAACAGCAAAGGAAGCTTATTGCAGCGAGCCTTCAAATTACAGTTCTTTTTACAGGTCTGTCATATCTCCTAGTAGGATGCATGACTTCCAGTATTTATTGCTATCATCCTGAATAAGACTAGTTCATACACAATGCTATTACTTTTAATTTGATGGCACAGATACATTCTTGGACACAATTTAGCACACCTCTGACACAGTACATAAATAAAAACAACGATTCATCCAAGTTCAATTCAGTCACTGATCAAAAGAAATGTTAACTTCCTGTATTTATTCCTGCACTTAAAGTTCAAAACCACCGACAAGACATTTTTTTGGACAGCAGGAGGGCAGGGTTTACCCCCTGTCTAATCCTCTCCAATGTTATATTGTTGCTCACCTTCACTTGAGAGAGAGAGGCCAGAAAAATATTCTACATAAGAGGTGAAACAACGCGGTACAGGATTTGACTCGGGGGTAGAATATATCACCGTGAAGACCACAGCTGGAAAACAGGACAAAGCCAGAGAAACTGGAGCGCTCCTGCAAAAACGCATTGCAAATGTAGGGTAAGAGCCTAATGCTGCCAAGGCTGCAAGAGGAATTCTTATCATCTCTGATAGACCTTGAAGCACAGCTCAGGAGGAGGCTGTATTTGTTCTTAATCTTTTCTGTTGAGCCGTGTTGCCAGTGGATTCACTTCCCAGCACTGAGAACAGACAGAAAAGAAGGGTCACAGCCTTCTGTGCCTCCAGTGCTAAGCTCCAGGTCGGGATGAGGCACATGTGCACTTCCATGAGGAACTAACTCATGCCCTCTGCTTTCCTCCTTAAAAACACCCTGGTCATCCTCTCCCACTCCGGAATGCAGTCCTCCCCTGCAGACAGCCCTCTTCTGAATTTGCCTGCAGCTCTTCTGCAGTTTTAACCCTCACGCGCTCATCTTTGCTCACGTAACAAAGCCTACGCTGTGCCACCGCTGCCCTGGGACAGGGGCTGAACCTGTCGAGCGTGACCTACTGTAGCAGTTGCTCACAGGCCTGCTCTGAGTCCAGATGTGGACATTCCAGAGTTACTGGCAGATGCTTTCATAGCAGTCAGTGCCAAGCAAGGCTATATTTCTTCACTACATAGCGGCAGACAGCGCTCGGGAAGTGAGCACCACCTTTAATTACAAATTTATTAGCCTGTGCTAACTACAGCCAGAAGGCATTACTGTTAGCACGCACATTTTTTTCACTCAGACCTTAATTGGCTGCTTCACTCCAGCCACAGAAGTATCAATGCCACGCTCTCAGAGAACTTACAATTCATTCTTTTTAATATTAAAGGGGGAATCATGTGAACACTGGTGCATTTGACAGCTTACTCATTTAAGTCAACTTAAAATATTTTCACTAGAACCAGGCTCAAAAGCTAAGTTTTTTGAAAAAAAAAAAAAAAAAGTGTTTTCCCCAAATCTGCTCAACAGAGCAGTAACACAGGTATTGTTGTTGCTGTCAGCTCCAGAAAGAATAAAGAAACATCGAAGAAGTTGCCTTTCAGGACCCATCCTCTAGTCACCTGGCTTCTCCTTGGGATCTGTCATCACTTAGCTAAAATTAATTCTAGAGAGACGCCTAGAGATCTATGGCACTAACTGGTAATTAAGCAGGGAAACAACGTAGAGTCTACAAGACTATTAAATATAGACCCACTCCAAAGCCAAGGCAGGTTAATAACAGGTCTTTTTTTGAACATCTCCGTACATTCTCCAGTGTGCAGCTTTAACATGAGGAAAAATATCTCCCCACATCTTTACAACAAAACAAATAATCCAGGCAACCTTTCAGCCTAGCACATGCCCCAACTTCCAAAATACACAAACCAGCAATGGGCTTGCAGGTCTCTGCTCATCAACCAATGTCATGTATCCAAAATAGCTCACCTTAATTAAAGGAACACAGAACGCTTTAGTCTGAGCAAGGCAGTCACACACCTATAGCACTAAGGGATCTCTAGTCAAACCGTGACAAATGTTACCTTTATTTACAACAAAGATTGTCCTTATGGTGCTCAGGTTATGGCTCATTCGCACTGTTGGAGTTTTTTGAAGAACAGAGCCCTCACCATGCCTGAGGAGGTAGAGAGGTTATTCTTGTAGTGCCGTATCATCTGCTTTGATGTAGGTCTGCAATGGTACTGAGAGCAGATTTTAAAGTGTTGAAGATTTTATAAACGTAATGAATTATGGGCTTTATAGTGTCCTGGAGTTGGAGTATCCATGACAACTCTCTGCTGTGCCAAGGGACTTTTCATCAGATGCTGGGAAAGTCACTTAGAGCCTGTTTTTTGTAAGATGCAGCAAGGTCCTGGTGGGATTTTTCTCTTCATCTCTAAAGACTTTACTGCCTCCAGCTGTAATGGGAGAAAACATCCCCAGCTGCAGGGTTCCTCAGTCTCAGCTAACCCCAAGAGTAGGTAGAGCTTAAAGATCTACCTAGAAGATTGCTCCCAGTGAGTACATCCGAGTATCTGCCATGAAGGAAGCCCAAATAACCCACTTGGTTTCAAAATGAAAAAATGCCAAAACACACACACACACACAAAATCCCACCCCAATTGGTTTCCATTGTAACTGGTAAGAACTTCAACCAGAACAGACCCCAGGGGACGGAACAACTCTGATTCTCCCAGGCATGGTATACACCACCTAAGCCCACCAATACACCTACCTCCAGTGCAGCTTAGAAACCCTTCTTTTGGTGACCAAGTTACCATGGCAGGAACACGGTGTGGCTGGTATTTCTTATTCAGCCTTTCCCTAAAGAACTACCCTCTGTTCTGTCTCCTTAGAGGGGGAGCATTTAGGAGCACATTTGAATGCATTTCCCTTAAAAATGCTCAGTGACACAACCATAGGTCAGATCATAACTTTAGAACTTGGATCCATTACTAATTCTGTTTTCCAGAGTGATCTCATAGCACAAGCCTCTGCCCCAGCCAACTACAGCTGCTGTTGCTGCTTGTTACTTACAAAGCATGACTAGAAGTGGCCTTTTCTCCCCTAATTTCCCCAAAGCGAACATTAAAGCACAGTACGGAGCTCGAATCTCTTTTCTGTGATTAACTGATGTTTTGAATGTGCACAATTGATTTGACCACATACATTATTCACGAGCTTTTGCCTTTTTAATTGTAAAAATAAACCCTTATGGGTTTTAGACTTTTCAGCTGTCTTGAGGGCTCAGTGCTATACTGTCTGGCATGAGAGCCACAGTCTCCAAGCCTCTAACTCATCACGTAAGTATTTACTAAATTGGACACATTGAAGTCCCAGTAAAGCCTGTGGAAGGAAGTACTCAGATCCTTAAACGTTG
Source organism: Megaceryle torquata (assembly GCA_024611175.1). Taxonomy (NCBI): domain Eukaryota; kingdom Metazoa; phylum Chordata; class Aves; order Coraciiformes; family Cerylidae; genus Megaceryle; species Megaceryle torquata. The sequence continues at coordinate 69,016 of JANIJG010009026.1, read as the reverse complement.
CTCAGGTGATCTTCAGACTGCTGCAGAGTACTCAGTGCATTAGAGATCCATGTTTTAAAGGATTTAAAGGCTCCTGACAGTTACAGGTTGTACTGGCTTGATCCTCGCTCTACGATGTAAACATAAAAAAGGCCACGCAGCTCTGAATAAGCAGGCTGTTGAGCAAGTGTAAATGTCCCATTGGACACCAGGTCTGCTCACTAGATGAGCAGCAGAGCTTCTGCCTGGACCGAGAGGCATCACCTGGGGAGATCTGTCCCAAGCTGATTCTGGTAAGGAATCTGGAAATGTGAGGAACTTTGCACCAGAATTGCAACAGGAAGGAAACACAGGAGCCCCTCTGACTGCAGGTACCCAAGTGTTAGCAGGAATAACAGCCCCAATAACTGCTCAAGCTCTGCTCATTTGTTCTGTGTGACAGATAAGAGGGTAATTAGCCAGCCAGCAACACCACCCATCCTACCTGCATTACACAGAAATCTTAACAAGAGCAGCACAGCAGCGTGAGCAACCCTTCACACATGACTTGCTCAGAGGACCGATCTCCAGATAATTTACGTTTATTTTGTCAGTAAAGCTACAGAATGTGCACAGTGTCCATGGCCAGTCCAGAAAAGCCCCAAACAAATAAAGAAATAAAACCCCTAACACAACAAGTAAGTTTCCCAAATGCTTTGCAGTTGCCACTATTGGCAGTCCCGACGTCCTCTGCAGTGCAGCAGGAGCTTCTAACAACAAAAAAAGCATTATGGAAATCTGCTTTACAACTAGACAGGAAAAAAACTGTATTCCTACCAGATCTAATCTGATTAGCATTTATATACAGACCTCTCAGTATTTTGGACAATAAACTGCAAACCCAAAAGTTGATACGCTTTTCCCTTGTCATAATAAACCCCCAAAACCAAACAACTCTAGGCTTGATCACTTTTTGAAGTGTTCTCTCTATTAAGAAGCTTTCCACAGTTCTCAAATTACAAATGAATGAAAAACAGAAACAAAACTCTTTTTAAAAACTGAAATCCTTCGGTGAAGTTGAAGATTATCTTGGAATGTAGGTTTTAACTAATAAGCTCTTAGAGCGCAAATGATATTTTTCAATAGACCTTGCTTGTAGTTTGAAATTCTTATGACTTAAGGGAATTTTTCTAACTTAGATCCAAGTATTTTAAAACTGAAGTAGAGAAAATGATAACAGAAAATTAATTAACAGAATTAAACAGAGTCAATTGAATGCTTTCACGTTCAAACTTAGGCAAAGTCATTCAACAAATGTGAAGGTAAATCGGAAAAATTTCCTTTATGAGCGCTCCTTAAATCTGTAGGCAATTGATTTCATGCATTTTGCATCTTTATTAGGTTACGGTTAACAACATATTAATATAAATAAAATATGTGTCTCCAGTAATGGCTTCACTAAAAGTAAAATACAATGTGAGCACTGTAAGTGATCTTTCTTGCTGACAAAATTGAATTCATACTAAATATTGAAGATAGATCTACTGGAATGTGTTCCTGAAGGTGATTTTGGAGAACTGAGAAACATTATATTATAAAGACATAGTTGCATAGACCTGAGTTTATCCATTTCATTTTAGGTTGCCTGATGGCATTGGAACTAACTGAAAGGAGGTGGGTGAAGGAGGGCAGAGTAGAGCTGTGGCTCCTCAGGGCAGCAGGATGCTGGCTGGCAACCCTAATCCCCATGCAGAGACAGAGAACACATAAGGTAAGCTATACATTCCATATAACTTTGTTGCACACTTATTTTGCAATCCTACTGCTTTGCATATTAAAGTTGAGTTGCCTTAAAGAGATGTTTTCTATGAAGTGTGGTGAACAGACAGCAAGCGGTCGTTAGTCCTACCTGGCAGCAGAAGCGAGAGGCACGGGATCTCAAGGTTCCTCCCACTCTTCCAGTTTTGGGACTCCTCAGACACCTGAAAGCTGTAGCACTGTGGAGCAACTGGGAAAGCTCTAAAAACACAATCATAGCTATCTATTAGATAACTACAAATCCATTTTCTACCACAAAAGTACATTTCTTTAATTCAAGACAAAATTAGCTGTACTGACAGTAATATTATTTTTTTCAGAAATCTCAGGACTGGCAGTTCCAGCCTTTCCCTTCCCCAAGGCGCACAACGTTGGATTGCCCAGCTATCTGGTTCCCATTTGCACACCTACGTGACGCCTCAACTCTAAAAATATGAGAGCACCAGCCACGTTAACAGTACTTCATCTCGCCCTGAATGTCTAAGTCACTCGTCATCTCCCCCTGCCTTACCGTAAAGAATTGCCTGCTATAGGTTGTTACTCCTTGTCTAGTCAATTCAGTTTTAAGACATGCTCTTGGCCAAGTGTCCCTCTGAGGTGCTGTGTACATAGCCTGAAACATCCCTCTGTCAGGAATGTTCTTCCTTGCATTTATTTCATACCTCTCTAGTTGCACCCTGCCTTCTGTCTGGAGTAATCTCTCTTCATATTTTCATTCTTCAAATATTTATAGTGTATTATGTTCCATTCCTCCCTCCATCACCCTGAGCACCTTTTAGCAATTTTCCTTATTAATCAAATCCTTCAGGCTCCTGTTAATTTCTTAGCTACTCTTCTCTGGCCATCTTCTCAATTACAATAACTTCACAGTGATGAAGCAATCAGAATGTAATTTATTTTGGGTGCACTTATGTAAATAATTTATAGAGAAGCACAGCCAAGTGGATCAAGTCGCATTCATTTAGGCAACACACTCGGTTCTGACACTCAGACGTGCACCCCTCCCACCAAGCACAAGAGTTTTTGCACATTATTTGCAAGCTGGCACAGTTAAACTGGCTGTCCCAATGGACAGAGAGGCAGCAGGGGTGGCTGGCTGATCAGCTGAACAGTGCAACCAGTTGCCATCCTACGATCTCCTTTCAAAGCCAGTGATGCTCTCCTCTGTGTAATGAACACTTCTATCGTATGGGGGTTTTCTTAATCTGCCAGACGACATAAGCTTTACATACAGGAGCTTCTGGAGATTTCAGTCTTTAGGCAAAGAGCAAGGACTGGTCAACAGGAAAGAAGGATAGAGTGTGAATCATCCTGCCTGTTCTGTCCCCTGCAGTATCCCGTGGACAGAAGGGAGCCTAGGAATTGCAATATCAACCAGTGCAGTCCCATTCCTCACTCTCCAGGAGTGGATTTATGTCCCTGGGCTGAGAGACTCCTCACACATTCCCTCTGCAATTCTGCTTTCAGCACCTTGTTTACATTTCCAATAGCTTCATCCAGGATGTATATCCAACACAATAACCAGGAATTCTGCATGCACAGTGAAATCCAAGTGCACTTGCAGATTATGGGGGGTCAAACAAGGATGAAGGAGACACTGACTATCAGTAAGGAAAACAGAAATCCAGACAACAATGGAAAGGAAAAATAACAGTAAACTGAAACCAAGGAAGGCCAATTGAACGCTTTTATGTTCAAACTAATGCAAAGCCTACATTCAACACGTGAGGCAAATCAAATTTCACATATACACATTTCTTAAATGTGTAGGGAACAGTAAAACAAAGTGCCTTGCTTTAAGACATAAATCCCTTTCTAAAGGAAATATTTCTGTTACTGTAGTAACAGTTTTCCTTAAGTATTTTCAGTAGACACCTCTTGCTCTTCTGTAAGATCAATCACACCAAGAACAAGATCAGAAGAGCACTGTTTACAAGCTCTCAGTTAGAAGGGTCTGAAGTACCCTTCTGGACCAAAGCAGGTTGCACTGCAGCACCCTCAAAGTCAATGCCAATTATTTGCCATTTCACTGCCCAAAGCAGTTTGCTTCCCCCCCCAGTTGTTTTCCTCCTTCGTGTCACTGCACAGGTTTGGTTCTCTTTGTGCTATGCACAGTTCACATTTTAGGACAGGTGAAAAGCAGGGTGTAGAGCACTAGAAAATTATCTGCTATATAGAGAAGTTACCCAAGTTTACCTCTTGACCCACAGATCCTGGAGCCATTTCAATTTCTAGTTCTCATGAGCTGAAGTTCTGCATTCCTGCTCATGTACTTACTTCAGCTGTTAAAAAAAAAAAAAAAAAGGCAACACATGGACAAAAATACTCTCCCTTTCACATACCCATCCCACGACAGCTGGAATGCAGCTTTCTCCAGAATAGACGGGAAGAACTTCCAAGATTTACGTTACCATGTGAATTAATTTGAAATGTTCTTGCTACATGATGAAGAAAACAGTTTTACACTTGGAAAGAAAGGGTCAGTTTGAGATGGTCACAAAGAGCAGGAGTGGGGAAAAAAAAAAACCAACAACAACAAAAAAAACCTGCTCCTGACAACATTCACCAATGTCCTTAGGAGTTTTGGAAAGCAGGCTTGGCAACAAGAGCAACATTGAAAGGACTATCACTCAATAGCTGACTGAAATAAATGTTCGTTTCTGCTGATCTGAGTCAGCTGGGTTTATCCTTGTCAAGAATATCACGCATGGCTGGCCCACGGCATGTTACATAGAGGTAATGATTCAAACCAGAGATCTTAGAAGCCAGCCCATGCCATCTGTAACACCAAGCATCATATATAAGGTTTGCTCTGCAGAGGTTTAATTAACATGAAAAATTAGGTTTCAAGCAAAATACCAGTGTCAAAACTTTCCTAGTTCCTTTCCTTATGCAAACAAACCATTTTGCTTCATTATAAATCAGCACAACAGGAAGATCTCCCCAAAAATCCATCTTGTCCCCTCCATTCAGAAACAAATTGCTTGGCTCCTCAATATAAGTAAATCTCTGTATTTATCATGATTTCTATTGCTTAGCATCAGTTCCAGTACGGTTAAGAAAAGGGAAGTGGTTCAGAGAGGAAAAATAATGAAAAATTTCCTTCTTTTCTCTTGATTCATTTTAAAGAGCAAAACAACACACAAGCAAATTGGCCAACGTGATCAGACGGGTGGTTGTATTGCTGAGGTTTCTTCCACCTACAAAAATTTATTATTGCAGTTTCTTTTCCTCCTGGAATGACCAAGTAAAGGTAGGCACGGGTGCATTTATATACAGTGAGCTGCACAGAGCCAGAGAAATAGAAAAAGGAAAAAGAGTAAGTACACAGAGAAGTATGACCAGGGGAAAAGATCAGGAGGTTTGAGTATTAGAAGGGCAGAAAATATGAAGGCAGAGAAAAAAAATTATACCGCTGACAGTCTTTTCCAGGTTAAGCATATCTGGAACATCTGACTCTTGTTGTCAACTGGAATAAGAAGATATAAAAGGAAGCCAGATAGGACATACATTTGTGTTATTGCACATGGCTAGGGTAAGGTTTTATCTGCTTCTTGGGTAAAGACAGACTACCTACTTCTTCACACTTACTGTCAGTATTTTGAGTTGCCTGAATCCACTGATAATATCAGAACCTGTTTGGGGGATTCAGAAAAGATTTGACTTACATGTAAGTAATTTGATCCAGGAGACAAGAGGAGCTCATCAGTCTGCAGTCATTGCAACATTATCTCATGCATTGAAATCACTGGGTTTTTAACTGGCTTCTGACTGTCAGGTTTTATTTCTTCAAAAACAATCAGCCTACGCTTCAGACACGCACAAGTACAACTGCAGCTACGAGGGTTTCCTTACGGATCTCCCGAATAAATTTAGGACCTGTAACAGGAAATCATCTGATAACAATGGATTCAGGAGACTAACAAAAAAACAGAACCAAACATAACCTAGATTTTTTTTTTTCACTCAACACAGTTGCAAAGCAGTAACAATACCAAACAAACCCCAGCCCTGATCCCCTCCCCTGCATTCCTTCTCACTACACAGAGCATTGGGAAGAGTACACATGGCGAGTACACCAGGTACCCATCAGCCCGGGATCCCGGGACCAGGCGGAGACTCGCAGCAATACAAGCCAGCCACGTTCAGTGCCATCTCCACTTCTGTCAGTCAGGAGTCATGCCTCCCGATCTTGGCAAAGTCCCCGATACCAGTGTTTCACCAACTCAGCACTCAAGTTCAATTTGTAGTTCAGCTATTAGTTGACCACAGGCTAATAGGGAAAATTTGTACCAATTCCTTTATAAGTGCTTTTAAATTTACAGAGAGATAAAAGCTCAGAAATTATTATCACTAGAAGAGATGGATGATCTTTAATTGCTTTGCTTTTTGCCTGAGTCTGTGTCCTTAAAACTTCCCATATGCTAGAAGAAAGTCTCAGCACTCCCGAGAGCAGCATCAGCTCAGACAGTTTGCCTGCTTCATTTTCTGTCTTGCCCGACTCTATAGTCCTTTCCAACTCACCGCTAAACGCTCCAGCATCACCTCAGCAAATTTATGTAAGCAACTTTGTCCTACATATTACATTTTTAGCAAGTGTGATATTTTCCCCATAAAGGGACTGCCACAAAACAGTAGCCTAGAAAGATGATAGACAGGCTTTGATATCTTCAGTTGCTTCCAAGAAATAGCCAAACTCACGGTTCTTAGTTGCAGTCACCTTTGAAGAAGTGATTGAAAAGGTAAAAGGATTATGTCAAGCAATAAGCAGAACAGTAATTAGATATTCTCATCCTCGGGTCTTCTGAGCTTATCTTCTCCCCAGCAGAAATCTCTTTTTCGTTGTATCACACTCAAGGAAAAAAAACAGAGAATAAGACACACGTGTGCTACTCTAGATTTGCTTAAAAATTACAAAGTAAATGAAATCACAAAGCTCCTTAGGCCCACCAAAGCTAGGGAAAGGACAACACAGTAGGGAACACAAATAAGTTCTGTGCAGTTAGACTTGGCACATTCCTGCAGGAGTAGAGAACGTTTGAAGAGTCAATGACACTAGAAGGGTCAGCTGCCATCTGCATGATGTGCATGGCACAGTTACCTCAAGGACTGAGCACTTCTCAGGAGTTTCGGTCAGTGTTTCAAGGCTGGTACACACAAAGTATGCTCTCCAGTGCTTCATCCTTCCCAGTCTTTGCTAGAAAGATCTCTTTTCCTGAGAACATGTAGCATTTTATATGAACTTGCTCTTCACATGGACAGACATGGGTGAAGAAAAGAGGTTTTCAGGTGTAGGAAGTTAAAAATCCACTGGAGTTACTTTACACACACACACCACCTCATGGTGCAGGTATCATATCAAACATGAAGCTGGACAGACACTCATCCCATTGCACACATTGCTGGCAGTAGCACTTTCAAGGCCTTAAAAAGAGAAATATAAGAACAGATTTATATTATCGACTGCCTCTTGCTGGCAGCAGCCATGGCTTTCATGTGCTCAGAGGGACTAGGGGAACTTATTGCCAAAAAAATGCAGCTGTAATGACAGAATCAGATTCTCCCACATGCATCAAGTAAATGTCATACCCAGGTATAGTGCCAAGACTGATTTTTCAGTACCACTAATGACTATTTCACTAAGTAGTTAATTAGGGAACCACAGGAAAAGCAATTCTTGACTTGACCCTGGCCAGCACTAAGGATCCAGCTCTTCATGCCTGCCCATGCAGATCAGCTTAAACACACAGGGATCCATGGGCCAAAGTTCATCTTGGATTAACAGAAAAGTGAGACTTTTTTTTTTTTTTTTGCAATTGAGAGCAACTTGAACTAAGTTTAGAAACCCCCACACAACTCAGAAGTTCAGTCAGAGCAACATCCTTGCAGATGGCAGAAAGGTTACATAAAGACACTGAGGTTCATAAAGGGACACTGAGGTACATAAAGACCTCAGGTTCAAGCAGGTGAAGTTGTACCCCAGAGAGCACCACATGCTACTCTGGCAGGCTGACTGTAGAGGTAGTATGGAACAGGCCAAAATACTTTGAAGAACGGCTTGCAAAAGTTGTGGTATGGAATAATAAATCCTTTATCAAAAATGTTCTAGGTAGTAGCTTGCTAAAGAATCTGCAGGGCCAGTGGATGATCAAGGTAGAAAAGGAGTCTTTGCAGAAGAAAAGGCTACAGTATGTATTTTTTTCTTTTTCAGCTGGAAGGTTTCAGTGCTAGAAGTCTTTCCCCCCCTTGCAAGAATTGGGATCTGGTGGCCTTGGAAGACCTACCTGAATTTGAAGTACCAGTGGAAAAGGTTATAGGAAAAGAAGAAATCACCAACAGTGCCAAATCATGGGCAGAGGGCAGTGTTCAATCAAGAATTTTAAATTAATTCCAAGAAAAGAAGTGAACTTCTACCTTTTACTCCATTGGTTTAATAGCTGATTTTGACCCCATGTTTCATCTTGCAAGCAAGTTTTTAAGATGACCTTTCTGGAAGGACCTAAATGTAACCTGCAAATTACTGTTCGCAAGGAAACACCTCTTTAAAATGTTTTGCTATGTGAACTAAGAAAAGAAACAAGTGAAATGAAAAAGCCACTGGACTTTCACCATGTAACTTGCAAAGGTCTTCATTACAGAACAGGATTTTTAATATAGCCTAAAGTAGTCAGGTATGCAAATCCCTCCAAAAAGGTTAATTGGGTACCTGATACCTGCTTGATGGGCGTCTCTGAAAATCTCCTATTAATCGCAAGTGGGCGGGTTTAATCAATTCCAATGCCACTGTTTAATGTGACAAAACTGAAAAAGTTCAGAGGTGCAATGCTGGACCTGGAGAGATTGAATTACTTTCTCCTACTTTCATTCAACAAAAATTTGGCACTTGTTAAAATAGTTTGGGTGAATTATCCAGGACAACATTTCTCTCCCCACTACATACAGACTGGACTTAATGACCTAGTTTAGGATGGAGGTTTAACTGAAGCTGCATAGAGGTTTGGTTGGGTGCTCCCTCACCCATACCCCCAATCAACACCTTCAATCAACAGAATTGCGTGGTGTCTTAAGGGACTGGATGTCAGCTTCTTTGCTCTAATTGTGTTCCCGCCCTCTTCAATTGCAGCCAAATCCTACACCAGGCTCCTCCTTGTCAAGCCGTTGTAAAAACGCTACGATCAAACCAGCAAAAAGATACGGTTACCACTGCCAATGTAACACAGATTAACTACATTATCTGAGACTGTATTACAAACAGCTACACACCGTGTCACTCTAGATATATTAATAAGAAGATATTTAATTATCTTACTCAAGAGCTGTGAAGAAAAATTCATGTCCACAATTAGCATCGCGCCATCTGATCTGAAAACAGAGCCTGTCCCTCTGAGCACACCACCACGCGGAGGCTGCAGAGCTGCAAGCAGAGAAGAAACAGCTAACAACAAGGACCTAGATAGCAGCTGTAGACATTCTTTCTTGTTTTCAACTAAAACAGTTCCTTCTAAGTTCGCACGTACTGGCTACAAGTGAATTTACCTTCCCTTGTATTTTGATACTAGGGCGCCTTACAATCCCGGACATTCGAAGTAGCAGATTGGAATTCTGGGCACTAGTCTTCTATGATAAATCTCTGAGCTACCCCATAACTTAAACCTAAGTTTTCAAATGATAGAGCTGATTGTGAGAAATGTTCATCTGCACCTTTTGAACTTAGAGGCTGCCAAACAGAGCAGAATGGACACGCTTCCCCTACATAGACAAGGGCTCCACTCAAAATTAGAATTCATTTCTCAGTAAAATACATAAAAGCAAAGTTACTTCAGTAAAATACTTTCAGATCTCTAAAAGGCAGTTTAATTTCTCATGATTCAAATGCACTTGAACTCAGTCCTTTCCGTTAGACTCTGATCTATTTGCTTTTTTGCATTTCCCATAGGACACGCCACTACAATTTTCCCTTGATGTCTGCCATTTCTGAAAGCCCAGAGGAAATTATAAGAATAGCCTAATACAGCTGAAAAATGAAGCAATCAATAGGCACTAAAATGGAAAATTGCATACATGTATATTACATTAACTACACAGAAATAAATCTTCCAGGAGACTTTCCAGTAATTGTTGCACAAATAAAATCACACCCAAAAAGCGTTTATTAACATTATGGGAAATAAAGGTGCTTTTAATGTAATTTTTACTGATGGCTTACTAATTTATTTTTGGCTATGCTATAATTAGTAGCCTTCGCAACAGTGTAAGTTAAGAGAAAAAAATATCAGAGGCTATATAGGTCAACACCAATGTTGTTTATGGTTTTAAGAAGGAAAACAAATCCTAAGGGATTCTAAAGGCTGCTTTTCCAACAATTGCAGATTCCCAGATACACAAACCCTTAATTATAGGATGAAGTGAGAATTGGAGATGTTCATTAATATTTCAGTTAGGTATTGAGAAAGTCTCAACATTTACTGCATTTTGATAATTCTTAACTCAGTGCTTTCCATAGATGTTGTTTAGACAATACCGCAAGAAGTGCGAACAATGGAGCACGAGAAGATAGAGGTTAAATCGAGGGGGCTATCCCTGTTATTTTTTCGTAGATAGAGGCATACATCTGGCCATTTACCCTAAGGTTCATATCCTCAGTTCACATAACTTAAAGAGAAAGCCACTGTTCATCCATGAAGCCAAAGAGCCACTTTTCCCTCATTAACAAACAAACAGAGACACATCCAGCTTTTTCCACCCGACGGCTCATTTGTGCAGCTACTGCCTTTCAATAGGAGCTTCGCCCCAAGATGATTCTCAGAGAGAGACACGTTAATGCAACACACTTTATTAGCAATATATTCAGCTGCCTTCAGTCAAAAATACAACCGTCTAATCTGTACTTTTAACCACAGCCAAAAGTGGCAGTTTGAAGCACCCCAGTAAACATGTGAATGCTCTCCACTAATGAAGTAATAGATTTTAAAGTTTCTATACAGGTACATTATGCTAATGTCAAATAGAAATGTATTATGAATAATATTAAGCTCTATTCACTTGATATGTTCGCAAACAGGATATAATAATCTCTCAAGCTTCCCCTAATCTATATATCCTCTTAAGAAGGAGATTAATTTTCATGCTCATTCATAAGCAAGTCACAGAGTCTATGTAACGAACATTATCCAAATACATCCAAAGAATGTCTCATTTTTAACTCAGGAAGCATCCCCTCCAGAGCCCACAGAGTCCCTTGTGGACAAGAAAAAAAATTGTTTAACTTCCTTAGCTATGCTTCCTAAAATATTTCTCTGTACAGACTCAAGAATATGGTGCATTAGAAGTTATTACACACACTGTGGATATAGGTCATTGAAGTTTCTCCCTGGGGATTAAATAGAAAGAAAAAAGAAAGCACCGTGAACTTCTTACTCTTCACCATCACACAAACAGCAGTAAATTGGTTCTGCTGCATCTCTATTTTTTTGACGTCTTTCAGCAGATTACCAAAGACATTAGGGGGGCATTACACTTCCCCTAGCCCTGAAGTTAGGAGGAAACAACTGCTAGTAACAGCACAGTCATTTTCCTTCAACTTTTCAAAGCTTCCCCCCGCCTTAGAGCCTAACGTAGCTGTAGATATCTCATTACAGAAGATGGTGGGGTTTAGAGAAGATTTGTCCTCTTCTTTCTACTTACCTGCATGTGAGGATCTATGTTTGTGAGAAGCTCTAACAAGAACTATGTGGGAGCCCTCATTTTAGGAGGTGCTGCTCAGGTAAGAGTCAGATGCTGGTGCAGACAGACTGACCTTCAAGCAGCCTCCCCAGCGCTACCAGCTTTCTGAACACCTCAGCCTCCACGTGTTTGTTCTACGCTTCTCATGGCAGTGCTGTGAACAACCGTATCAAAAGCAAACAGGCAGATAAAACTGTTTCAAAGAGACCTGACCGCGTATCGCGCTACCGCAATATGTGCGGCTGTAGGAACAAGGACGGCCACTTGTGCAAGCCAGATGAATTCTCTGTGATCTCAAAGTAGATAAGAGAATACAGATGTTAGCCCCATTATTTAATTTACTACCAGGAAGTGTTCAAATATGACTGTAGCAACTGTGGTACAAAAAACCCCCGTCTTATTCAGAAATGAAAGAATACTGTCTCCCTCATGTTGTTCGCAGCCATTATGTTCCCTTTGTCCTATTCATTCTTGAACAGATGTTGGAGCTGGAGGCTTGCAGTTTCTCAGTTTTAACCAATATATTTGATATAATTCAGCATGGACATCTAAAACCAGAGTGTCTCTAATCCAGTGTGGAAAGCCCTCTGATTTTTAACAGGAAAAAAAAGCATACTTGGTCTTCCAATTACTAAGACAACTCCACTTTCCTTTTTAAATGAGAAAACAATACAGTCTCTAGCACGTTTCCAATATTCTCTCATGAATACTTAAAAAACATTTTTAGGCTTAAAGATATTTTCAAGTTTCCCACATTTAGAAAGTTGGTTTTGGCAGGAAATAACTTTATCATCTAGCATTCAAACATAGTATCAGGCAACGTGTTCATACCAATTGTTCATTAAGCACCCTGTCAGAAACTAAAACAGTTTAATTGCTTAGTAACTCCTCTCTTCTACTATCATGATGAATTCAGTTTGTCCAGAGAGATTAAACTCATAAATCCTATTGAATTTATTACAGGCTTGTTTTCATTTTAGAACGCACCTTGGTGGAATGCAGATTGCATCAGGTTCGAGGCTAAATGAAAAGGCAAAGGTTGGGTTGTGTCACAAGCACTCACTAGTCCCACCCTGTACCATCTGGGGTTCAGGTATTCAAAATCTAAGCAAAAGGAGAAGACAGCACCTAGTGCAGCCAGGACATTAGGAAAAATACCTTCCCCAATCAGGAAAGTGCTCAGGGGAGACCTTGCTCTGGAAAACTCCCTGACAGGAGGCTGGACAGAGGTGGGGGTCAGGCTCTTCTCCCAAGGAACAAGCAACAGAACAAGAGAAAATAGCCTCAGGTTGCACCAGGGCAGGTTTAGGTTGGGTATTAGGAAAAACTGTCTTCCCTGAAAGGGCTGTGAAGCCCTGAAACAAGCTGCTCACAGCAGTGGTGGAGTCCCCTGGAGTGGTTTCAAAGCAGTGGAGTTGTGGTGCTGAGGGACATGGTTTAGTGGTGACCTGTTGGGCTTGATGATCTGAAAGCTCTCTTCCAACCAAGAATTCTGAGATCCTATAAGGTGGGAACCCAGAACAGACATTCCAAGTATGGGAACCAGGAAAGGAAAGGGAAAGGACTCAACCTGGCAGCAGCACTTGAGACCTGTTACGGAAACAGCACTGGGTCTAAATTTAGAAGTAGTGAAGAACCGAATGTAGGGTAAAGCTCAATCTGTTTGTAATCTCTCACTCTTCCTTTAAATGCAGCCTCAGAAGATGAGAAATAAAGTGACCAGCACAACCTTCCCAACTTACATCCCCTCCTACACAACTGCCTCGAGAACAAAGAGCTCTCTTTCTAAACCAGCGTGCATAAATCAGATGTGGGTACCCCTCTTCTCTGCACCTCCCTCCATCCTCCAAAGAGTCAGGTCAACCCACTTTTTTTTCCTGTGTCCCCTACAGAATCACAAGTTCAGTTTTTTTCAGTTCCTTGGACTGAAGAAAAACCCTGCTGCTGTTGTAGATGTCACTGATCAGGAAACATGCAGCTGCAAAAAGGGTCATTTACTTCCTTCCTTGTGGAGCATTTTTGAAAGGGAGAAATTGATGCAGATATAAGCTTTTGAAGTTTCCCCACCAGAAAATGCCCTTTACTTCATTAGTGATGTTTACTAAGAAAACCTGAAGTGAAACTGCTTATCCCCAATTAGAGAAACAAACCTAGAAAATACAAGAATTGGGTCAGAAGAGCAAAGTGGAAGTACAGAAATCCCAAAAGCGAGGGGAAAATGCAAAATCTGACATCCCTGGCAAGATAGTACTCGATAAAACTGTACTTTCTGAATAATCCTCTAAATACTACCTTCTTGCTACATCTGTCACCAGTCAGGATTCCTTTCTTGCTGAACATGTACAACCTGAGGCTCTTTGTACAAGGCACGCACATGATTCTCTGACTTCAATTGCCATAGATCTGCCTTCATATGACGCTGGATTCTTACCACTCTTGTAACACAAGGAGATAAGGAGAGTAAAGCACGGCCCTAAAACTTTGCTCAACATGTAGTGGCCATTTCTTTGCCTCTATTTACAAATTTACGTAACAAAAGCTTTCTTCATCTCTGGGAGGGGCTGGAAACCTTTAGTCACTTTTATGTCAATGTCATTTTCTTTGGGCAAGAAACAACAGAATTAGCATCAGCTTTTTCCAACAGTAACCCACCCCCACCCCCTATTTTGTAGGGATCCTATAAGCCTCCGAAAGGTGCAAGAGGCCACAGCAAATGAGCAGCTAAGCATTTCATTTGCCTGCCAGTTTACCTGCAAGAGAATAGCAGGATCATCTGCATTACTACCCTCTACATATTGCACAAGTTAATCAAGAAAGACCTTGATACTATTCTAGCCCGGAACTTCAATTCACTAGAGGCTTCCTTCAAGTAAAGTCAGAAGAAAAGTGAACACAAGTTTCCTGCCGGTAACGGTAGTTAGAATAAAGCACCTATGCTTTGACCTTATGGCAAAGAACTTGTACCTTCGAACAAAACACAAAGCGACGTAAAGGCTGATGGTGCTGATTCTGGAAAATCAAAGCCAGAACCATTCAGTACCACTACTATCTCTTAGCACTTGTACATATCCCAGAATTTCACAGCACACGCTTTAATTTCCCCAACCACGTCTGGTTTTCAGAAGAGACATGAACATTTGTATATAACTGTGGCTAGAAATGCATCAAAAATTGTATTAGGTTCCTACCTAATTCAAATACACCCTGCTGGGTTTTGAAAGTCTCTTTCTGTAAGTTTCCTTAAGGTCCTCACCTGAACAGACACCTGAGGTTTCTCCCATTTACAGAGAGAGGGAAGTGAAACCACATGCCCCCAGAATAACAGCAGAGCAGGGTGTGAGCCCACAGCTGCAGATCCCTTAGTTCCAGTGATCCAACCAGCAAGACACGACACTTGCTGAACAACAAGTTTTCCCAAATATCCAAGCAAGGGGAAGCTAAAGAGACAGAGAAGATGAGGGGAAAGGAATGACGTTTCTCTAACATGTATTTTCCAGTCATTTACTTGTAGAAAAACATTTACAGTTCATGTTTATCAGCTTTCACTTTCCTCTTTCACTTGTCATGCTAAGTGAAAACTTGCCGGTTTACTTGAAATGTACGTTAATTGCCACCCATTAGGGCTTGCCTTGATTTTATTCTCTTTATCCTCCCCTTAAGAAACAGGAAAGAAGGATGCAGGGAGGTAGAGTCTGTGTGTGCTTCAGGTGAGGGACAGGGACAGAAGAATTGCTACCTTTTAAATAATTGATGTCAATTAAGTGAGCAAGTCAGAACAGTCAGAAACCTGTCAGAAAACGGCCTTGAAGATGATGTGAGAAGGTCAATCATCTCTATTGCTCAAGCTGTGTGCAGGTACCAATATTTAATGTTTCACAGACTTAGAAACACCCAGTGTTCTCTCGATTCATTTTGTGAAGGGATCCCTAGGTGTGACCGGTCGTGTCAGCTAACTCTCTAGTCCAGACAGATACATCCTTCAACCCACACAAGAGGGAAAGAGACAAGGCTCTGTAACAGTCATCTCGAGGCTTGTAGCAACAAATCTGCACCCAAAGCCTGAGCGAGTTGAACAAGAGGCAGCCTTTCCAACACCTGTTTTCCTTTGATGAGCAAGTTATTCATCTCTCCTGACCAACCCTCTGCACTGCGGCCAAGCCACATGAAGCTGAGGGTTTGAACCTTAACCCCAGGCTGTCTTCTCCAAACAGGATGACCCAAAGCTTTGCCAAGGTCAAAGATGCATCTGTAGAGCTTCTGATCTTTTTCATGCAGCGAAGGGAAGCCAAGGGATAAGAGGCACACGTTTCTTCTTGTGTGCTGTGTAGAATTTCTCACATACAAGCCTCAACCTCCAGAGGTCTTTCAACATCAGATGCTCCCAGTTCCAAGAAAGCTCTCAGCTATGAGACCAGAGCCTTGGTTCACAGGGTTGTTTTTATTCTTACTCCTATAGACAGGCTCACACTGTCTAGGTGGTAAATTATTCATTCTGCACCTTCTCAATCTAGGCCCTGGCATTGCATAAACTGTATAATGCTGCAAAATCAATATATTCTGAAAGCTACGATAGTCTGGAGCAAGCTGTTGAATTTTGAATCCTTTCTCTAGTGATGTAACTCACTAATTTTTGCTGGTTTTCAATTAAAAGTAATTTCCAAACTATTTTAGAGGACAGCATCCTGCAGGAAGGATTGAGGTATGTTGTAGTTACTCTACTTAACACTGTGATCATGGCCCTGTACTTGTCACTGGTGAGACTGCATCTCAATACTGGGTTCAGTTTTGGGTCCCTCACTACAAGAAGTGGTGGAGTCCCCATCCCTGGAGGGATTTAAAAGCTGTATAGATGTGGTGCTGAGGGACATGGTTTAGTGGTGGACTTGGCGGTGGTGGGTTAACAGTTGGACTTGATGATCTTAAGGGTCTTTTCCAATCTCAATGTTTTGATGATTCTATTCTACGATTCCCCTAATTTCATTGTGACTACACAGGTACTGAGAGTTAAGTACTTGCAGAATCCAGACTTTCCATAAACAGCTTAAATCTTCAGCCTCTGTAAGGTGTTGTGTGCACCCACAATGCTTTCCCCAAACAAGCAGTAAGAGAAGTCCATTGTACATTTAGATCAAAGACTGTATTACTATATTTTCTTTTCTTTTGCTAATCAGTAGGTTACTAAACCTGATTTGATGTTAAAATCTGACAATAAAATAACCATAACATACCACATCACAATCCTCTAATGCTTCCATTCTGGTCTAATTTAAAACAACTGCTGTTCCTATGCACAGAGTTAAAGCAGGGACAAACTCAAATGCTAATAAGCCAGCCTCCACCTCATCACCAGTAAAGCCCTGGGTTGCTTCACTGAATCCGAATCCCGTTCCCTTACAAGGGCCAGTCAGACCGCTGACTCTGCCAGGAGCGCACAGGAGCGGGTGTTCCCCTTCAAGTTTGGATTGAAGCTCTCTTGTTAAAGTGATAGGACAGAATGACATTACGTGTTTGTCAGTTCTGTGCTGTCCTTCTGCCTTAGATTGATTAACACAAAATTCAATTTCATGCTGATCATCCCAAGGGCTCACTACATGTAGTCGGAATGGGTCCTACCGTGCCCCGAGTGCTGCAAGACACCTCTCAGAAATTATTGTGATGTTATTCACTGCAAGAGTCTCCTCCTCCTCCCTGGCAGTCTCATTCTCACCTCCAGTGCTATGCTGTAGCAACCACCATCAGAAAGAGTCCATCTTCCTTTCATACAGGGAGACGGAGGGGTTAAATGCCTACAGTCTGGAAAAGCAGAATCCAGAGACATCCTCCTTGGTGACAAGCACAACAAAGGCAGGCATTGGGAAAAACCCATCAGCTAATTTAGAGTTTGGAGAGAACTAATTTGATCACTGGTGAAGACCTGGGTTTATTTCAAATCAAGCCCTGCAGCAGTTGGGTGTCTGCAACATGCTGCAAGAAATCAGGTCTCTTTATCTGATGGGAGTTCAAGGGGGCTGATGCAGGATGTCAAAAATAGTTCAGAAAGCAAGCGCAGCATCTTCTGAGACTGGTTATGCATGGTCCAGGGACGGTTGTGAAGTTAGCGGGAAGTTTAGAGAAGGGGAGTGACTATTCAGATTCAAAGCTCTTTCTAGGCCTAGGCAGAGGGAGGAAAGAGGGGAGCAGAGCGATAGAGCACGTCACAGGTTGTGGCTGCTGTGCACAAGCCAAGCAAACCCTGCCTCCCTTGCAGCCAGCGGCAGCTCTCTGTTTTCCCTCCTCCTCAGAGGCTCTTGCAGGTGGCTCACCCTTGCCCTTGCCTTCACTTCTATGCTCTTCTTTCAACCCAGCGCTGCGAGACTCAGGGGTTTGCAACCAGCTCCTAGCAATAAATAACTTACTTGGCCTCAGCTTTCAGAATCCTCCTCCTCCCTCTTCATTGCATTGTGCTGGAGAGGGACCGCACACCCCATCCCTGACAGACGCGAATCTCTGCTGGGGAGCTTGCACGGAACAGAAGCTGCCCCTCCACATCAGCTCTCTGATAGGACTGTAGACAGAGTATAGGACTCCTCTATGGCTGGCACTGAAAGCTTACTCAGCAAGCCTTTGCATTTTGAGACTTCAGCTTTAGCCAAAGGAAAACCTAAGGCTATCTCTGCACCTTTCTGTGCTCACCTTTAACTAGAGGCACTTGTAAATTAGGAGCCTTACAGATTATTTGAAGTGTTCCTCTGGAAGAAAGAAAAGAAAAGAAAAAAAAAAAAAAAGAAGTTAAATATGTGCTCTCTCATTTTGGACAGGCAAAAGCATTCCAAAAGCTATAAGCATGATTCATTTGAACATGTTAATAAACAAAGGGATTTGCTTCTAAGACAGCTGGTAAAAGGAGAACACTCCCAATAGGTCCCGGTGGCTGCTGTATCCTGGGCCACCAGGCTTCTTATGAGAAGACCTAATCACCATTAGAGTCTTTAAAATCCTATTTGTCATACCACATGAATAGTCATCTTGTGCTCTCCTTTTGCCCTGCCTGCCTCCGTGTAGCTTGGTGAATAGTAAAGGATGTTTCTTCTATGATTTATTCAATAAAGATCACAAAATTAATCAGATAAATTATTCAAGACATTATTTGCCAACTTTTGCTGCTCACATTTCAAGAAGGAAATTGAGCTCCTGAGAATGTTACACACAAAAAGGTTGTGCCTACAAAACAGCTTTGCCAAATCTTAATCAGACTGTTTTTTAGCAATCCCTGTGCCCAAATACCCCCTACTGCCCAGAGAAAGGCCAGTACAAGCAACAAAATAGAGGTTTGCTCTCCAGCATCAAAATGGGGAAAAAATACATATATTTATCTTAAAGGTCGGTTCAGTCATTGAAGAGTTGCCTAGCAACATTTCCTAGCAACACCGCCGCAGAAAAACCACAGCAAGCACTCTCCTACAAGTCAATTAGAAATGGTAATTTGTATGGGAAGATCCCCCCATCCGTTCCAATTCGAAACAATTCTTTCCTCATCGCCAATCTTTTTCATTAGAAGCTCTGTAAATTTATCCCTTGCTCCCTTTTGCTCTGCCTCCCTTCACTTCTCCTTCCCAGGTAACAAAACTTTACATCAGCAGCAAGTCAACATCGACTGAATTAGGAACACCACCTAAAAATACAATACAACTCCTTCATTTCCAAAGCAATTATCAGTCTCTCCTCTTCTGCCAAAGAAGCTCCAAACACACAGCAGGCTCTTCAGCACTCTTCAGATGTGGAGATACTTTCAAAGGAAGAGTCCTACAGCAAAGCTGCAATTCTAACACTGGAAGTTGCTTTGTGCTTCCCAAAGTTCACACGGCTGTAAGCTGAGTAACTTCTCTCCATGTCCTGAAGCATAATACCATTAAGGAATGTGGTATCACACCAGTAAACTACTGCACTTTTCTGTGTCATAAAGTCTGTAAGCAATAGCAGTGGATAAGAATGCTTTGGGTTTTTTTTTAAAAAAAGTAATTAAAGTACTTGGTAATTTCATGTCATTTAATGCAATGTGTTCTAAAATGAGATTTGAAAACTAAAAAGCCTGGGCAAATCCTTGAGATGGGAATGATCACCTATTTAAAGCCTTTCATACTTGAATCTGTCAATCTCAGCAATGAAATTAAATGAAGAGAAAGGGGAAAGAAGAAAGTGATCCTGTGTGGGCTGGTGACTGATCGAGGTTTAAATACGCATTTACTGATCTCTCCAATATACAGTAATGAGAAAAAATAGATTTCCTGCTGTCAAATGACCATAATTTTCTAGTTGTTTACTCTCTCCAGAGCCAAAAAGCTATCTCCTACTTAATTGCTTCCAAAAACTATTATATGCTTTTAATAGTGTTTTTCCTACTCACTCTCTCCTTTATATAATTTGCCAGTAATTTCAGAGAGGCTTCTCCCTCAAAGTTTGAGGGAGACAAGCTTCAAGACAGCACTTACAGACTTCACCCATAACCTACTTACATTCCTAACAAGCTGCAAACTCATAAAGACTTCAGGCCCCTTCAGAGTCTTAGAACCCAAAACCTGTTTTCCCAGCCCTGCTCTCCAAAAGCTAACGGCAGCACTGACCCTCACATGGCCTAGGGTGCCTTCACCACTGAAGCACCAGTCAGTGCAAGCACTGTCCTGGCATCGCTCAAAATCCTCTTTGGGAAAGGGAAAGAAGCTGGGGGTCAGGGCCACCATCTACCATGAAAAAGACACATTAGGCCACTGGTACTTTTCAAAGTTGCAAGTCCTAGAACACAGTGCAAGGGGACAGGAAGAGTAACTTTGCCTCAATCTGTCCCCCTGTTGCGGGCAGGGAGAGCTGCGACCCAGACCATTGCCAAAAGGTGTTTACCCAGCCATGACCTTAGCAGCCACCAGTATTGAGGATGCTGCTACCTCCAAAGACAAATCATTTCAGCGACTCATCAACTCATCCAAAATATGGCAATATTTGACATATTTGAAGTCTTTTGACTTCATTCAAGATGTTCTTAAAAAAAGGTAATTCTTTGTTAGAAGACTGCACATGGCCCACGGGACACCGGCCATAGCTTCTATTCACGAGGGAATGCCCACTTTTCCCAGCTTCCAAATCCTGATGCACATGTGCAATTGCAGCCTGCCTCTTCCTCTGATGACACAGGTTGGGCAATGGCTCAGGGATATTTTCTGGCCATCCTCCTACAATAGACACCCTCAGTTACCAACATTTCCAACAAGGTATGGCTGCTTTGCAGTGTCTAAGACAGCTGAGAAAACACGGCAGGCATGTCTGGCAGTATCTGATTTCAAGTTGAGAACTAACACGATAGCTCTAGCAGCATCAACTTTATAGACACTACTAAGAGAAAGCTTATTAATCTGCGAAGCCTACATGGTGGATCCGCAACCCTCCGGCTGACTACAGCTAACTACTTATTTCACAAAGCCCAAAGCAAAACTATTCAATAAGGGGTAAAAACCATCACTGTGTGTTTTATCGTATAGCTTGTCAAAGTTATTTGAAAGGTCTATACAGCCTTTAGCAAGGAAAAAGTTGCCCACACTTGCCCCAGAGCAATATATTTGGTAATAAGGTAGTATAATCAAAAAGCAGACCTTCCTCCATAGCAAACACATTTTGACACTCTGATTTATGTGACAGTATCCTGTGTCAACTGGAGCTGGGAGATGGATCTGCCTACATCTTTCCTTTAAAGTGAACACAGTAAAAATACCAACAGAGCATTGAATCTCCAGAGCTAGCTTATGAGAAAACAAAGCAAAGCAGGTTAAATTCTGCAACAGCAAAAACTAATGCACAGAGTATGATGGATTCAAATAAAAGAGTCTGAAACAAATGTCACCATTCCCAAGCAAACACACGAAGAGGGAGGCAAAAATAAACAAGGGGCTTCTCTCTCCTTATCACCTTCTTAGCCTCCCCAAGAGTCGGTGCTCCCCACTCTGAGGCTGGGCTCAAGTCTGCTCCCCATCCACTTGCTGTCCCCAGCTGCTGCTCAAGGGGTACTTGCCATGCACCTCGGTCTCCCCCCGCTGAGACCTGTAGCTCTCTGGGAAGGAAGCAGCCCTCTTGCACAGGATCAACCCAGGGACCAACAGAGGCAGAGGGGTACCTTGCTCTCTTCTGCCCCAAACCAGATTTAAAAACAAAGCCAACAAGTAAGAGTGAACAACAAAAAACCAACCATATCACTCCATCCAGCACCACTGACACTCCCTGGACATGGATTCAACTTCACAAAAGTTAAATGTAGTTAAGTGGTTAGAAGTTACTCTTCCAAAGCCACTATTTGGGATTATGTAAATTCTGTATTAAGAGCACAGAGAGCGATTTATAGCCTTTTACTGAAGCTGCAGCACTGAAACTGTGTTTGCTCATCCCTCAAAAGGCCAGAGAAGACTTTTACAAAAGAAATGAAAAGGTAAGATTTGGAAGGCAATTTTAGAATTTAAATAAGACAGTGGTGATTATGCCTACAGACCTTCATGACAGACTGAAGGGCTTTGTTAGAAAGTTCGGCTGGAACCAGTCCAATTCAACTATCAGAAAAAAAATAAAAAAACCCCAACAAAACACCAAACCAAACAACTTTTCTGCATTAAAAATATCATCATGTTAATGACCCATAAATCCAAAATGCTCTCCCTCACAGGAACAGGAGGGTAACTGAATAGGTCACTGGAGAGCCCCATTTAATCCTGAACAATTTCAAAGCACCCGGAAGGGATCCTGTAGGGTAATACACTGGCAAGATGAAAGGCATTACAGACTTTGCATCCCAAATTCCTTTATCTTCTTCAGATGCACTCAGCCATGGCAAGCACCAACTGCTCCTCTTCTCAGCAGAGTTAGCTGCTCTGCACTGACCCTGCTGCAGTCCCAGGGACTCAGCAATTGAGCTTTAGCCATGCTTATTTGACATGGTTGAACTGGAGTCAGAAAACAGGATGGAGGGAAAACAAGACAACAGAGGCAGAGGACAGCTCCCCAAGCCACAGCCCAAGAAGAGCAGTGGGATCCCTCCCAGCACTCCTGGCCTTCAGCGGCTCGACCTGCAGGCTTCTAGTGTCCCCAAAGTCCAAGCTACCTCAGCTCCTGCAGGAGAAAGCACTCAATTCTGCATTGCTTTTTGGTAGCTAAGCAAGAGGAATCCTCCTTTTCTTTCTTTTTTTTTTTTTTTCCAACAGGGAAAACCAGTATAGAATAAAATGAACGTTCAAAGTCTGCCTTTGTTACAAAGGAAAAAAAAATGCGTGTGAAGAATATCGGGGAGTGTTTATAAAATAAGCCCAGGTCACTGACAAAACGTGACAGCCTCTGGGCAAAACCTACAAGCTTTCCTGGAGATATCTATCCTCAGTATCACGTCCATTCTTGTTTTAAGTTCTTTTACTCAGAAACCCAAGTGCCTAAATGGTTATTTGTGGAATACTAATAGCCACAGTTTGCAATTGAAATGAAGGCAGCAGAAACCACGCAGAGAATCCTTTTTGTAAGTCAGAGGGTAGGGACGGGATGCAAGCTGCTAAATGTCAAGAAGCAGAGATCTGGAGAAAAAAAAAAAAAACCCACCCAACATTTTACTGGAGCACACTGGCACTATGAAAAGGAGCTTTGTCTCATAGATAACCTACAGACTCCCACCCAAGCTTCCCAAACCTTCCACGTTCAACTCAAGTTCACTGGTCATTAGACACACACAGGTTATATCACTGGGCAAAGCTTTACTGACAACAGAAATTCAGTACCATCACCTCGACAGAGAGTCAAAGGGAAGAGAGGAGAGACCTCATCGTAATGTCTTTTTTTTTTTTTTTTAAATTAGTATGGACTGCTTAAAGCCAAGTCTCTGATTCATCCATTAGACTTGCAATTTAACCTAAGAATGCAGGGGTGAGTGTGTGTGTGTGTGTGTAGTCTGTCCCTTCTATGGATCAAAAGACTTCTGTTTCTAAAAAGAATTGTTCTGTTTAAGAGGCCAGCACATTTGTCAAGTCCTCTCTTGCCAAAGGAACTACAAGTTCTTTGCAGAAAACAGTCTCACACAAGAGTACTCACAGAAAGATGTAAAACAGACTCATAAGAGAACCTTGTTTTCTTTACCAGATTGCTTGTTGACCAGCAGGTATTTTCAGAAGAGGCTCTCTCTGTGTCTTCCTCAAGAGAGGAGAATTAGTTTAGGACTGGAGAGAGGGAAATCCAAATGCATTTGCAACTGATCATCTGAATTTTCAGCAGCTGAACACTAAATTCACAAAACAGAAATTGCCTGGGTTGCAAAACTATATAAGGATTTTATTTCTGAGCGGAGTGGCCACTATCTCTCTCACCTCCCCTGTCCATTCTTTGAAAGGCATAAAAAGAATGAAAGCAGTGAGCGGAGACCTCCCAGGTTCAGGTGGAGTGATACTTCCCTTGGCTCCAGGCAGTTTGCCTTCACACAAACTTCAGTCAGAAGAACACTACGTGTCAGCTGATCAGACACACAAGATTTGGGCAGATGCCCTTGCCTGTGACAGAAGGCTGCACACCACTCCTCCAGCAAGCCAGGGGAGCAAACACGAGTTTCTCCTGTCACTCCCCATTCTCCCAGGGAGGCGAGAGGGAGCAAAATCTGCTGCTACTCAGATTCAGCATCTGCCAACTTGCACATTTTTCCCTGAGAGAAAGGAAAGCAAGGGGAAGAAGTTTTGCAGAGAACAATTTTTGCTTCCTCTGATTGCAGCCTTATTACTTGTCAGGATTCAGTCTGCTTCAGTCAGTATCTTCCCAGCAATGACTCCTGAACAGAAGGTAAGGCTAAAGCAAGTTGAAGTCCCCTCTGAAATTTCACAACATTGAAATGCAAAATCATCCATAGGAATACGGATCAGCTGTAACACTGGCAAAGATCTAAGACGTTTGGCAAGCTTGAAGTAGCGGGCACAGCTACCCAAAGATGAAGAGCATTTGGGAGGTGACACAGCAGCATACTGATGACTGCCTGGAAAGAACTGCTGTTCTAAAAGGCACAGAGAAACCAGATTTCCAAACAGCAAATCTCAAGGTGTTTGAGTATACCTGCACCAGAACCACACACGTTTCAAGCCACGTGCAAAGGCTAGGGGAAAATGTAAAGCATGTTCACACAGCCTGTTAGTGCAGGAGACCAGCTTTGTGCGATTGGAAGTGCTTAACAATGACCCAAGTCTACTGTTCCATACCAGTTTGCAATGAGAGGTGGAAGAGAATCATAGAATTGTTTTGGTTGGAAGACAGCTTTAAGATCAAGTCCAACCATTAACCCAGCACTGCCAGATCACCACTAACCCATGTCCCTCAGCACCACAGCTCCGTGGCTTTTAAACCCCCCAGGGACAGGGACTCCACCACTGCCCTGAGCAGCCTGTTCCAGGGCTTCCCAACCCTTTCAGGGAAGGCATTTTTTCCCTAATATGCCATCTAAACCTCCCCATGCTTCACTGTTAAGAGCATCCTGCATCACCAGCACCCATTCCTGAGTGTAAAGTTTAGTAACTGCTTCTGCTAGGACTGTCTTTTTCCACCCCACCTGCTCAAGAAAAAAAACAAACCAATCAACTGAGCAAAAAAGCCTCTTAGCAGGCCCTGAAGCCTGCAGCACCCTCTCCTACTGAAAACAGCAAGACTGTTCAGACAGAGGCTTCAGCAGGAGTGTAGGTGACTGTGGGTAGGGATTTTGCAGGCATTTGGATCACCAAAGTATTTACCTAAAAGGCAAAGCAAGAAAAATGGTACATTGAACTGCAGCGTGCTGGCAAATGGTCTTGGGCAAGAAAAATAATAATAATAATAATAAATAAATTTAAAAAAAAAGGCAGGGAGAGGTCTGTGGCTATATGCCAGATGAATATTTGTCACAAGAAGCCATTTTCATCTGCCCTACTTTGGATGTGGTAAATGTGCTGAAGGTAACTGCAAACCCATAGGCACGATTGCAACAGGCTTGTGTACTTCAGCACTGTAACACCAGGAGCTTCATTTAAGATCAGGGGGCACCTTATCTGTAGCTCTTGCTATTGTGCAATTGCTATGCAGAGAAAAATGGAGTATTAGTGAGTGTAATGAACATATTTCTTCCCTATACTATCTCCTTTGAACACCTTGAGAGTGGCTTAAAGCACAGGTCAAGAAGTCCGAGTGGTTATTGCATTGAAGGGATGAGACCTAAAAGGCTCCAAGGATGAGAAATGTCAACTGTTCCGATTACCACAAACTGATCTTAAAACAGATACCACGATAAAGAGAAGAGGATGGGCAGTCTTCAAAGGACAGTCATTTTTCATTGCCTATCAGCAGCAGTTCAATTACAGCACGTGGTTTCCCCATGTACTATAATTATACTTTCAGCTGTGCTCGCAAGCAAAGATTTCTGAAAACTAGTTTCCAGTGGAGTGGCAAAGACTGACTCCCTGCTACACACGCTGCAAGTTGGACGGGGCACTGGATAGGGACATTGAACTAGATGATCTGGAAGGTCCCTTTCAACCCAAACCATTCTATGATCTTCTAAATCAAATGAATTAAAAGCATTAAACTGTACACTTGCGCGTGCACCTTGAGTAACTCTTTTGTTGTTAGCCTTGCTGCAAGGCCTGGATCCCGGGGCAATTACCTTACAAATTAGAGCATTCAAGGGAGCCCAGATACAAAATAATCGTTCATGTTCACAGCTAAACAATGTATTTCTGAAAAAGCAGTGAGGGAAAGGCCTGGGGCACAAGCCTGGCAAGCACATAGAGAGCACATATGTGGAGGTTGTGGGTTAGTCTATGAACAAATGCTAAGCACCTCTGCACCACCACAGGGAAAGCAGATGAAGGACCAGAACACTCAACACGGTACGCTTTGTTCTGCAGAGAGAAATAGCCACAAACAGCTGCTATTTCTTGCCAAGACAGCCAGCAGATCTGCAGAGACTTTAAAAATGAAAGGCAACCCATGCTGTTAAATGTCCTTTTACCACCCTTCTGGCTGCAGGAGCTCCACAATTGCCACCTGCTTCCTAAACAACCCAAGGGCTCCAGAACAGAATGAAAAAAATAGATCAGTTTATACAAAGAAACAGAGCGTCCAGCAAGTGATAGTATGTATCTTTAACTCTGGTGCTTGCATTCCAGTTCAGTGATTTTATGCAAGTTATCCCTCACCTCCCATGCTTTCACCAAAACCAATGGCTTGTTCAACAGTATCTTGCTCTCCTCCTACAGACCCTTCGGTACGTGTGGCTCCCTCGCTGCCTCCCCACTGCCAGACCTTGCAATACTTGGCATTCCCTGACTTTTTTTAACAGTCTTTGAAGCTCAGTAATTCACTAATTCATTTGCATGCTTTATTTCTTCTAAGAATTCCATAGTGAAGTCTTCTCAGTCTCGGGAAACAACTGTGCTGCCATGCCCCTTTTATACCCAGGAGCTCAAACATGAAATGGGAGCAAGACAGAGTATGTATGTTCATGCTCCAGCATGAAGGAGTCGGAGAATAGAGCTCACATGAGAGATGGGGAACAGCTTCTTGACCTAGAAGCAGCTTTTCATTCACGAAGATAAAAATGGATTTCATCACTCTGGTTCAATTAATTACTGTAGCCATCCCCCTGGGATTTTGTAGAGTAGATGCTTTAGACCAACAGATTTTCCACCAGGAGCTTCAACAGTAAGCGGGGCTGAAGGCTGCCATTCATGTCAGCACAGTGCTGTAGCCAGGCTGGATTTCACTGTGCTCCATCAATCCCTAGAGCCCACATCTCCTTCATCTTCAAGGAACTCTGGCAACTTCCCTACCCATCTCCCCACCAAGCCTTACTTCAAAGCAATCGACAAAATCCAGGGCGTCACCGTCCACAAGTGCCTACTGCTTTGCCAGCAGCTCCTGGGGATTTTTTCCCCCTACTCCCATCAAAACCCACCTACAAACAGTTTTGCAGCTAGGGGATCTTTTATTGCCCACTGTGACCACTATGCAAGTTCTCCAGAGCAGCTCCTGCTCTCATTCATAGGAGCCTTCTCTTCTGGGGTCAAGACAATGGTTTCTGCAGACAGGTGCCATGACCTCAGGAACAAGTCAAGCCAGCAAACACGACAATAATGTCCCGCACGTATCCTCCACGGATTTTGTAACAAAGCTTCCAACCCTTGATTTACAGGCCACATTCCCATCCCCTCCCTTTAAATTATTAGGCCAGGACATGTACAAGTTCCTGCTACAAGCAATAGTCTCTAAGATTCTCAAAGCTGAGTATTCTATTTACTTGAATTGGGACTAGTTGAGTTAAATTGATTTTTTTAATGCGTTTATCCTCTATAGGGACTCCCCCACCTCCCCCCAAATGCTGATTTGCTGAAACTGTGCCTATCCAATACCCATTACTGAAATGCATGGAAAGCTGCCAAAAGAAGCGATGCCTTCTGGACTAAACAAGGGATTTATTACTGAGAAACCACAGCACAGGGTAAAAATCCATCACAAACTTATTGATTTAAACTGATTGTAAGTAATCACACACAATTTATATTAAGTGAAACATACTGCCATCTAATTTAGAGTAAGTGAATTGAATGCTACTACTCTGAATTCTGTTTAAAAGCAAACTCTAATTGATATCCAAATAGAAATAATTGAAGCTTTCACAAAACATGAATAAAATATTCTGTTATGTCTGTTTATTATGTATTGATAGGTCATTTTTACCTATTTAAAACTAGTTAGATAGTAATTACAGTATTATATTTCATCAGAGATTGATATGTAAGCCTGAGGGCAAGTTAAATAGAATTGGACAATCCTGCACCTACAGCACGGAGAAAAGAATTTGATGTGCGGGATGCAGTTTAAATGACTTCAACTCACATTTAATATAGAAATCTCAAACTTTGTCTACTTTCCACCCAAAGTGCGATAAAATTATGCATTTTTGTTATGCATTTTACTAAAACATGCTTCTCTTGCCTCGAGAGGAAGCAACTTTGGATGAAAATTTATTGTATCGCACAAGTTATCACCGTGGCACAACACCTTCCCTCCAAGATCCCATTCAGGGAATTGTGCTTGTCAGTCTCCTTTGATATGTCACACAATTGGAGCCCAATCCTCAGCAGTATTAGTCAGCCCTGTAACCAATATTATTTGTAAGTAAACATTTGAAAGCATTTGCTGTTCTTTTAAACTGTCAGTGGCAGGTATTTAAGAAAAAAAAAAAAGTCTTGTTCAGAATGGTGTCTTACACTCAAAAATCTGTCTACTGACATTTAAGGATGCAAGAACATACTACTTTTTATTAATAAAATCACTTATAACAGGAGCACAGAGTGTGAACCTTTCCTCTGGGACACTCTCGGGTCATATTTAGCTACAGGCAGACAGAAATTTCTCAACAGAAGCACTTGCGTGCCAGATCACAACACAGCCAACTTACAGAGTTCTCCAGAAACATTTCTAACTGTCCCTCCTGCTGCAGGTTGGGCTCACACAGCTCTTCCTTAGCCATCCTTTTGCAGGAAGGTGCATTTTAAGTCCTACCTGAAGCTAAAAAGCATAAATAAGGTGCTCAGATGGCCTTCTGACAACTTGAAAATGTTCTTTTTAAGGTAATGCTCTAACATATGCTGCACTCATGAGTTTGAGCCTAATCCTGCAATGAGCTGCATATAAGTGGAACAGTTGACCATAACTAGCCTCATTACAATTCAATTAAGTCCATTTGCAAAGTACATTCCAGGACTGGGCCCTGAGGAATTTGTTATGTTCCTAGAGCTTATTAAATCACTGCATATCTTCAACAAGGCAACAGCTCTGCATCCAAATCATCATTTACTCCTATTTGCTTGGTTAGTAGTAGCCACCTGTTAGCTGTTATTTTTGCACAACTAGACACTTCTGTTTATCTCAACTTTCCCCATTTTTAATCATAACCTGGCTCTTAACACTAATGCCCCACCACAAAAGGCTCTCTGTTTTTCTGCTGCTCCGAGGTGCAGTAATACTCCGCTGTCACGGACAATGCTAAATTACACCAGAAGACATCCACGACCCTCAGGTACTTGTCAAGCAGGACTTAAACTCTACAGAAGCTACTCTTAGAAACAAGACCTAATTCACCAGCTCAGCTTTTCAAACAAAGCTATCCACTAGTCTAGTGATGTGAATGTTGCCAGACCATAATAAGCCCATTTCCACACACTTCAGAAACGCTTGACAGACCTTTGCACCCAAAAGTACATTCACTGGATGCAAGTAGCTGAGCTTGCTTGCCTTGCACAGTGCTTATTCCCCAAAACAAAAGAATGGTACGTTATAAAATCATAGAAGATCTCGAGCTGGAAGGGACCCGTTAGAGTCCAACTCTCCACTCCTCACATAACTAACTGCTTGAAAGAGTCCAGAGCAGAGCCACAAAGATGATGAAAGGAGTGGAACATCTCCCTTCTGAGGAAAGGCTGAGGGAGCTGGGACTCTTTAGCTTGGAGAAGAGGAGACTGAGGGGTGACCTCTTTAGTGTTTATCAATATGTAAAGGGGGAGCGTCAGGAGGATGGAGCCAGGCTCTGCTCAATTGCATCCTATGATAGGGCAA
This sequence comes from Megaceryle torquata, assembly GCA_024611175.1. Classification (NCBI taxonomy): domain Eukaryota; kingdom Metazoa; phylum Chordata; class Aves; order Coraciiformes; family Cerylidae; genus Megaceryle; species Megaceryle torquata. Next base: position 38,902 of record JANIJG010009026.1, on the reverse strand, counting down.
GGGACAATGGGTGCAACCTGGAACATAGGAGATTCCATGTGACAGAACCTTGGAACAAGCTGATCAGGGAGGCTGTGGAGACCTTCAAAACCTACATGGACATGCTCCTGTGTGACCTGATCTAGGTGATCATGCTCTGGCAGGGGGTTGGACTAGATAATTTTTCAAGGTCCCTTCCAATCCCTAACATTCTGTGATTCTGTGTACAACTAAACCATATGATGAAGTGTCGTTCAGATGCTCCTTGAGCTCTCGAGAGGCTTGGTGCTGTGCCTGCTTCAATTAGGGACCCTGTTCCAGGGACTGACCACTCTCTCAGTGAGGAGCCTTTTCCTGACACCCAGGCTGAACTTCCCCTGATGCAGTTTCATTCCATTTCCCCATGTCCTGTCCCAGGTCACCAGAGAGGAGATCAGCACCTCTTGCTCTGCTCTCCCCCTTGAGGAAGCTGTAGACTGCCATGAGGTCCCCATTCAGCCTTCTCTTCCCCAAGATGAACTAACCAACAGACCTCAGTCTATCCTTGTAAGTCTTTCTTGCCCTAAATTAGTTTACCCTCCCATTTCACATGCTTTGCACTGTGGTTTGAGACAGAATCCCAGAGTAAAAAAAAAAACAAACCAAAAAAACCCCCCAAAAAACCCAAAACCCGAACATTTGTCTGTTCTGAGCATTTGGCTGTTCCTGAGCTAGGAACAGACCAGGGTTGGGCTTCCCCAAACCCATGTGCTATCAGCTACCACACTGTTGGTTAAAAGAAGGGTGAGGAATTAGCAAGTTAGCATAATAAGTAATCCTTGTCTCCCAGGGGTGAATTTGTTTCTTTATTAATAAATATAAGTAAAACTTCAGAGATAAATTGTCACAAGGGTAGTGAAAAAGGTTTATTTTGCCAAGGAATGGCTAAGGTTGAGCAGATAAACCCAGCAATTTTTCTGCCTCATTTTCAGCAGTCTGGGAACTAGCATTCCACTTAGCCTCTGAAGCACATACTAGAAAAGCAACAAAGTAATAAAAAAGAAAGAAAACAAACAAACCAACCAATCCAACAACAACAAAACACACACACACAAACCGAAACAAAACAAAAGAAAAACAAAACAAAAACCAAACAAACAAAACCCCCCACACACCCCCCCAAAAACCAACCACCACCATCAACCAACCAAACCAACCAAAGAAAGATTTAGTGGATCAAACAGTGAAAAAAATTCAGATATTCTCTCCGAATAGGAAATTGTGAAATGCCCAATTTGAGAATTGACCATGAGCATCAAAAGCCACTCGTGGCAGGGTTCTTTCTGAGCTGAGCTCTACAGGTTACATTTGTGGTCAGAGGGCAACTAGGGTCACGCAGGTGCCTTCACAGCAGTAATACATCCTCCTCCTCCTCGGCAATCTAACTGCGACGTGGGAGCTACAGCTCCTCAGAAAACTTACATCAAAAGACATCCTAAAACCTAATTAGTTTTGACTAACCCCTTCCTCAGATTTGGATCCTTGTAGAGCACACCACAGAAAACATGAGATTTCCCAAGACAAAAGGGTTTAATCTGCTGTCACACAAGTAACACCGTACAAATACTTAAATACAACCGGTGCTAACGTCGTACGTCCCCTCACATCCAAAAACGAAAGCCTGCAGTCCCTTAGCTTCAATTTGAAAAGCTGTTCTAGTAAAAGCTACTTGCCCTTTGTGTTGTGCTGCAGTAGTTTGATGCTTTGCTCTTCGGTATTAAAGTAACTCCGGTGCTAAGGATTCCAGCAAGCCAGCACCAGAGGATGACAGCAGCTCCGACACCACGCAAGAGTGTAAGGGACATGAAATGTGATGTTGCAAAATGAAGGTTAGATGTGTTTAAGCAGCTGAAGCAGCAGTTAACATTTGCTTTCTTTCCAGACAAAAGGAAGCAGTTTTATTAAAGGACAAGCTACCCTAGGCACTCAAACCCCATCATTCCCAACAGCTTTAACCGAGGCCACAGCTCCCCTGCCCCACAGGGCACATTGCAAAAGACGTCAAAACACCACAAGACGTTTTCTGTCCTCAGTTGTGTTTTTAGCCTCAAAAGGATTTAAGGAATGAACTAACATTTAATCAATGTAATGTCAAATAACACCAAAAATATCCTCCTAATCACATCTTCCTTTGCTATCCCTGTGACAGCATCCACGCACACCTCGTGTTTACAGCCTGTTACTTTCTGACAGTTGTCCTCTCCTTGCTTATGCTACAGCTTTGGATCTCAAACACGTGAAATGCTGATATTGAATGTAAAAGAAAATCATCTGTGTGATGAGAGCACTGAGCTGGCGTAAAACCTGTCAAACCAAAGAAGAGTCTTACAACTGCCAGAGTATAATGGAAATATTCTTTAAAACTCTGCGACAACTGCAGAGTGAGACAGCAAAAGAAACTGCCTGCACCCGGAGACCGGACTGTCTGTGTGTGAGCACATCAGGCTCTGCTCTGGACTGCACAGCCAGTTTGAGTGGGCACAAGCCCTATTTCCAAAATGCTGGATCAACAGTAAAAAGAGGCAGGCAGGCCATTTTGCTTTCCATTTCCTCTGTGTCAAAGTCAGCCATTATTGCAGCACTGGTTTGGAGAAGACAGAAGCAGTTCCTTCTGCAAGCAAAAACAGGTTGGGCAGAAGGTGGTCTCAGCTCGCTTGAGGAGAAGCTGGGGAAGACCACTGTGCAGCCCAGGGCACGATTCCAGGCTTTTAGAGAATGCAGGCTACATAATGACCATGCTTTTTCAGGAATCAAAGATGCTTATGAAGGTTAAAACTGCTGAGTCCATACGTACTTGAACTTGCACAACTGAATGCCATGCAACAAAAAACTTTATTTTACAAAGAGGATCAACACAGGTTCTGTTTTGCCACAATTCCTGGAAAGCTGCTGATAATTTCAGTGAAGCAGACTTTGCCTCACTGCAAACACTTCTCGACTCTAGGAAGCTGCAGATTTATATGCTTTAGACACTTCAGCAGAGATTTTCACAGGTCACCAGGGAATTTGGATGTTGATCTCTTGCCAGAAGTTTGAACACTGAAGAATAAGCACAGGCAAGCAAATATTTGAGGTAGTTAACCTCTCCCCAAGGTACCAAAGCTAAGCACCCAGATGACTAATCGCTTGCGAAAACACAAGCCTCAGATTTTGCGAGGTCATTGATGTCGGGGCATGGAGCAGCTATTAAGAGATTCAGGAGCATCATCCAACACTTTTGCCTCAGCCTTCAATGCTTATGAAGCCAGGAAGGCACACTGGGCCTGCAGGGCAGAGCATGATGAGGTCCAGGACTTTTAATCACTGCTATGATTTTATATGAAGTCTAAGTGCAAAGGTGGGGCAGGAAGGACATTTAGTAAAGCCAGAGAAAAATATGAGATTATGGTTAAGAGTAGAAGACTGGTATTATCAAATCTATACCATTCCATAAATATAGTAAAAGGGTTTATCCAATTAGCTGAGTGGAATAAGATGAATGTGGGGGATACCAGTGAAATGGGAAGAGTGCAAGAGGACAAAATTAAATGCACTCGAAAGAGAGAGGCAGGGAAAACAATATTCTAAAATGATGGGGTTTTGGTGGCTACGTGCAGTTTGAAAACTTAACCTGAGCACCGACATCATCCCAGCACTTCTGGAGCTTGTATCCCAGACAGAGAGCAAAAGGGGACAAACGTGCAAGGTTTTCCACAAGTGAGAAACACCAGTGTCAAAATTCTGCAGATGAAGCTTGTTAAGGTGTTTGCTAAATCCCACTGTACTCCAATACATCACAAAGACAGACAAATATCATTGTAAAGATCTAGCTGCTTGCAGAAGCTTATTAACTTATACCACAGCCCACATGTCCTCAGCGAATACTCAGAACTAGCAAGGACCTATGAAAATAATGGGGAGAAGGCGGCAGGCAGGCTAAGAAAAGAACAAGCAGCCTAGTTCATTCTAGAGGAGGACTTGGTATTTTAGACAGCTACCAACCTTTAAAGCGGAAAGCTAAGTTAACATTTATCAGCCTGTGGGTACCTGCTTCCGCTGCACCAGGAGTCAATGGCCATTACACACGCAAGGGGAACAGGAAAGCAGCCTGCTAAGCTTTAACTTAACTAGGCATCCAGTAAAATGAAAACTTCTCTCCCTGAATGCTTAAGGAGAAGCTAATGAAGACTGACTTATGCATGCATTTATTAAAATTTTCTCAGAACTGAGCATTTCAGCTTTTAAGTTTCACACACAGCTTGAAAGCAAGGCAGAAGCCAAACCGTTAGGAAGAACACCATCCCTTTAGAGGATTAGGAATTAAGTTAACTGCATATTAAAGATAAAATAGTGGAGTGCTTGCCTTTATTCTTAATAATAAACCATAAGGCATTGAGCTACACAGCACGATTAACTTCTTTCAACTTCTCACTGTTACTGCTGAGACAGCAACATGGTAGTCTCATAGAAACATTAAAAAATACAGAGCGATTAAGTTAAAATTAAGTGAATTTAGGGCAGGCAAAAAGTGCTACATTGCAACCCCAAAGAGATAAGCCTTTTGTTCATGTAAAGAGCAGCCTGAACACAAGTAGCATAAGAATGAATTCCTCAAAACCAAATTATTCACAGTTTGAAGTGACCAGCTCTGGGGCTTTACATGTTATTCTGCATCCCTTCACTCCTTCCTAGCTCACGATTCAACTGGCTACTTGGTCTCCATAATAACAATGCTGCCAGCAACACCTACCAAGCTGGTGAAAGGAATGAACTTAGGAAACCACAGCTGAAGTCTCATCTCCTTCTCCTTTACCAACTCCCTGCAGTCTTGAACTTCATTTTTCTTTGACTGGGTTCCCCATTTATAAAACTCCTCTTAAAAACATGACCAAAAAAACCACCGACACAGAAACAAACCCCCAAACAACCAAAAACCAGTGAAGTCTGTGAGATACAGAGATACTAAACAAACACAGATCATTTTGATCATTAGTCAATCAGCCCAACACATAGTACAAGGTGTCAGCAAAACCCAGGACTTACCGAGACTCCTGGGAATAAAAACACTTTCCACAAGATGGACAGGGTTGTGCCTTCAGTGTGTAACTGCAAGCCTTCAAGTATTCTCTCTGAGTCAAGGAGTTGCTAAGCTTATTCACCTGTACCCCAGCCTGGGTTAGGATGACTGAAGTAAGAAAAGGAACAGAGCAAACCTCCCAGCCCTTCTCTTCCTCCAAGCTTCAGCTGTAGCCTATGAGCAAAGAGTGGGTAGTTTCTCCCATGCTATCATCTCCCACCTGTGGGAGAAGCTCTCCTGGAATTCAGGCAAAGCTATCAGTTCAAGCATCCATCAGATTCAACCATAAAATGCTTCTTTATGGCCCAAAAAAGCTGGAAAATACTTAAACCACTTAAAAAAAACCCCAAACCCTCCTGTTAAGGCAAACCTGTATCCTTGGTTTTGCACAGTCTGGGTTGTTTCATGCCTGGGTAGCAAGCTGTCCTTCCCTGCATTACGCAGAGTCTGGCCCAGGTGACTCAGAGCCAAGACCAAGCACATCTAAAGAGGCAAATAGCCCCATAGGAACCAGCTGAAGTCATCACTGCACAACATGCACCAGCTGCATCACAACTTCTGAAGACAACCATCCATCAAACCAATCTTCCTGTATGAGAGCCAAAACACAAAGCTGGTATTCTCGATAAAAGAAATTCCCACCATTTTATACTTAACTATCACATTTTGGCATCACCCCCGCAGCCCCCCCCCCCCCCTCCACGCAGTCCTC
>JANIJG010009026.1:0-31054 GCA_024611175.1 Megaceryle torquata | reverse complement strand
AAACACAAACCGCGTATTCTCGAAAAAAAAAATTCCCCCCATTTTATACTTAACTATCCCATTTTGGCACCCCCCCCCCCCCCCCGCAATACATGTATTTGTGAGAGTCTCTTTTCCTGCCTGAAGTGTGTGCTATGATAGTCTCTCACTGCAGTTTCACTAATGGGATGTGTTTCAAATGTGTTTAAATCACAATGTGATTAAATGAAAAGCACAAATCACAGACAAGTGTAGTGTTGCAGAGCTGTCCTCTGATTTTTTCAGCTGGACTCCCAGGTTTAGCAAAGTGCTGAGCTCACACAGCAAGATGCTGCGGGCATTTGTACGAAGGAATTTTGGAAGTGAAAGTCAAGGACATTCATGATGTAGCTCTGCAGTAACAGGCAAATTCAGTCCTGCACATTTGGGTAGAATTAACTTTGTCCAAGGTATGTGTGCAAGAACAAGGTCCAGTTTGATCTCACAGTAGTCTAGATGACAGAATTTTGTGGAAAGTCGTGTAAATGATCAATTAGCCAGAGATTCAACTACTCTGTGCTAGGTTTACTGGAAATAGGCTGTTCTCTGTTTCATTAAACAGTCTTGGTGCCATTTAGAGCAAAGTTTACTAAGGCAAAGCTGCAGGGACAGGAAACAAGTTCATGGAGTTTAGAATTAGCAGCAACATAAAGCTATTACAGTCATTACAGAATAATTCTTAAAATATGATGCCCACTTTGACTGTAATCCCTCTAAATTCAAGTCAACCTATAGATAAAACTAAATAACCTGTCAGAATAGACTTACTGCATTGTGAATGAGTATTGGAAAATATAACTGGGGGAAAAAAAAAAAATCCCACAACCAGAACCAGCACAATGAAACCTCTCATATAGACTTTCTAAATATAGATGTAAATGCTCTTTACAGGAGGAAAGGGCAGGGGAAGAGTCAAATCGCAGAGAAACAGAGGCACAGATTCTCAATATGATTTTCCTAGAACTCCCCAGCAGGCTAGAACAGAAATCCAACCTGAAGCCTCTAGTCCTTTGCTTTGAAATACAATTTTAAACCACACTACAGAACAATACACATTGTTTCACCACATTGACTTCCCTCCATACAACTAGGGGGAGAACAAATTTTACTTCTAATTCTACACAATCTGGCTGCATCCCCATGTTACCAGAGCCCACGAGTCCTGCTATCACAGTGAACATGATAGGATGCTGCAGCACACACAATTTCCAGTTCAAAAGATCCTTCCGGAGGTCCTGCTTCTTGCACCCAAGGTAAAGGATACAGCCCGTCCTGGCAGAGAAATGGAGTGACTGCTGCACTCCTCCATCCCAATGTGCTGCCTCAGCTGACGAGAATTTGGCAGGACTGAATTTGAAAGCAACTTTTCCCACTCAATCTTGTCTAATGAAATTCAACTTTGGTGAAGGGGAAAAAAAAAAAAAAAAAAAAAAAAAGACAGCACCAGAAACTTGTTGCTCTTGTTCCCCAGCAGCCTGCTTGATTTCCCGCTTTCATCTCAAATGAAGAAGGCAGGCTGCTGGGGAAGAGCCAACAGGTCGAACATGAGTGACAAAAAAATCTGAAAAGAAAAAAAAAAAAAAGGAGAGGAGCTGTTGGGAATTTCTTTCTCCTCTCTAAGCAGGCCTTTCTTTTTCTTTAGCTCTTTCTTTTAACCAATTGCAGATGGAGCTGCAGACCACCACGGCAGCAACCTTCGCCAGCACTCCTGCCCTGCCAGGGGCCACCGGCCCAGCCGGGTCAGCCCCGGCAGGTGCTCGGGACCAGCGGGAGGGACCCCCCGGCCGCCACCGTGTCCTTCCGGCGGCTGAGCCCCGACACGAGGGACAACGTTCAGAGAAGCTGGCAGGAGAAGAAAGGCGTTTACTGCCTCTTTGGATGGCAAATAAATAAATACATTGTAAAAGCCCGGTCTATCGTACCTGCTTCTTTTCCTACTTCACTTTCCCCTCACCGCAGGCGACATAGGAACTTACATTTTTGTTCCAGCCTTCGCTTCAATTTGCTGCTTTCCTCAAGATGCCTTTATCAAAACAACTCCCAGCCTAGACTCTTCTTATCCTAACACCCTGCAGGTCTAAAAACAGAAGCGGGGGCTGCTGAGAGTTATGGAGTGAGAGGCACAGCCGCCTACGGGGCACCGGCTGCCGCTTCTCTGCAGCCCGGCACAACAGCTCCCGGCTCTCAGGATCCCTTTGAGGGTTAAAAATAAAAAACCCAAACAGACAAAACAGCCCCAAAAAAGCCCACGGTCAGGGCTTCAGCCAGAGCCGTGCGCTGCTCCGCGCAACCCGCCAGGCTGGGACGGCGGCTCCCTCTAGTGCCCGACGCCCCCGCAGCGCCGCCGCAATCCCGGGCAGGGTTTCTCTCTCCCACAGCGCTCTCTGCAGCCCGACTCCGGCCGTGCCCGCACCAACGAAACGGCTCAAGCTAAGGGGGGGAAAAAAAACCCCAAACAAACCAAAAGCAAATAATACAAATGGTCCAGAGGTGTCCTTACAGTCAGAACGGACTGCTCAGAGCAGACCCACGTCCTTCCCCGGGACACCAACATTTCACAAGCCTAGTTACCTCAGCACCAGTGCGGGGTGTCTGCGGGCATCTGACAAGAATCTGTCAGCTTCTCATAAAAAAAGATGCCAACTTCATGCGGCATGAAGATAATCAATCGGCTTCTGCAAGCGCGTCACCGGCCGGACGCGTTTGTGCCCCACGCCAGCAGGCTGCGTGGTGGTTCCAGCAGAACAGATGCCCGGTGAGCAGTGAGCAGGGCCAGGAGGCACAGACGCACCCTGCACACCCCAACAGGATTTTGCTAAATAGGTTATTCAAAGCACCAGATCTACAGTATATTGCTGGAGTATTCAGTGATGTATTTACTGCTGCAAAGCTCCAGATGCTCTATAAGCCACGATAATAGAGTTAAGTGGAAAATGAGTCATTTAAAACCGTAATGACTGTGATAGCGTGACTCTGCCGACAACAAACCACAAGGCTAATGCTGCGAGGTGGATGATACACGTTCGTCGGGGCTGTTGGTCCCAACAAGCTCTGCCTTAGGGCTGTGTGTCTGCAGCCCCAGTCCCCCCAGTGCTGCTGAGGGGAGCACAGCATGGGATGGCGCAGCTGCCTGGGGGGCTGAGGTGCTTCTGCCCTCCCCAGCATGTGGGTACCAGCCACCATCTCCCCACCATTGTGCTCCACTGCTGCTGACTTACTTCACTGTTTGGCTTTGCAAAAACTGCTTTTGTGACTGCCAGGTGAGCAGAGCCAGGCGCGGGGATTTGGGCTGTGAGGAGACAGGGCCAGCTGGTCAGAGCAGCAGGCACGGGGGCAACCACCACAGAGGCCCTGGGAGCTGGGTGTGTGCAGGGCTGCCACCCTTTCCAAGGGGACTGGGGACTGCTTGGGCACTGGCCAGGCTGTGCCCATGGGGAACAGAGCAATTTCCAGGTGCTTGCTGCAGCTTGTCCGGGGGGGCAGGCAGGAGTCGGGCTGGGCCTTCACGTGGGAAGGCAGATGAAGGCTCCTTCCAACCGGCCAAAAAGCAGCTGGGGCCACGTGGGGCTGTGTTTTGCTGCCAGCTCAAGGATGGGCCGCTCGAGGCAGGCAGCCCCCATGATTCCAGGACAGGTTTTACAGCATCAGGGAAATGGGAGCTCTTGGCCCACGTGGCAAAAGTGTAAAATGTTAGAAAAGGAAAAATCAGGGCCAAGTTTTCTGCTGGTATGAAGCAGACAGCTCTGACAATTTGAAATAAACCAATTTAATTTATGTCCCTTGAAAATTTGGCATTATTTTTTTCCCCGTCTCTGAAAGGAAGCAGTTCTCTTGCTTAGTCCATGGCTAATCCTTTCAGAAGTCAGGTAATGGAAAAACCCGACTAATATCCTCAGTAATGACCGAGGCTTTGAGGAGCTGACATACACTAACTCATACTGTACATACTACTTGCTAGAGAAGCATCTTTTATTTCCTTAACATAACCAGTGGGCTTTGTAGCACCATGTAATTTAAGCCTAACTCTCCCCAAAAATGATTGCCTTTATTTAGCGGAATGCTCTTGGTGTGAACCACTTCTAGTCCCTCTTTCTTATTAAAGGTGATAAAACAAGGTCACTCCGTAGTCAACCTGCTCACTGCCTGCCACTGCGCCGTTGAGATTGCTGTCATTTATGCAGGGGAACAGCAAAGCTCCTCACAGATCAGCCTCTAATAAAAATAATTTAGGGCTACATCCACCTTGCAGGGAACAGCATAGCCATCCTGTCAGCCTACAGATAGTTCAGTCTCTCTTTAACTACCCTCTTGTGGTATCTCTGAAGAACGACAGCCTTTTCTAACAGACTGAAATAAATCTGTCTCTGCTTGGCCATCCTAGTATTAACTGAGACAAAACTTTCCTTTTGAAGGGCAAGTAGCTGGTGGTTATTTTATAGAGTTTTGGTTTTTTCTATTGAATAAGCTCCAAATACATCATGTTTGCCTCAAATACTCTGAGGCTCGTCCAAAATAGAGATCACTGGAAATCCTGGGAAGTTTATACTTGCATTTTAAGTTGTCTTCGGGATTAAAAAATAAATAAATCTATTTTCCAAGCTTTTGCTGCTAATGCAATCTCTGCTGCATTGCTTCCCCCTTCCCCCAGATCCACAGAAACTAGTTAAGGGCTTTGAAGATGCAAAGCAGAAGATGCATTTCATTTGTGTATTTGAGGGGTACAGTCTCTAAGTAATCAATTGATTAATTTTCAATATTTTGTCTTGACTTGTAATAAAGATGATTGTTCTGGGGGTGGATGGCTGGATTCCTAGGGCTAAACGCAAGTCTTCCAGCAGAGAAATGTATTGTAAATCCAACCAAGAAACATGCTACAGGCTGAGTAAATTTGAATACTGAGCAATAATGATGATTAAACAAGTCACAATAGGTGGTAAAATAGACTATCTGCCCTTGATAACCAGAATGACCAGAAGGCCTTATCAACTTGGGTCAATACTTGACATACTTGAATTATCCATAAATAAGTAAACCCGTTCTTTCATAATTTTAGCAGATCTAGGACCCCGGGAAGTTGTCAGCGTGGGTTAGGGTTAAAAGTGCTTTCTAAAGACAAAACAGAAACCCACAAATTCCTCATCTCTTACCACTGACTCTCTAATTTCCCCGATTCAGGGTTTTTTTTGGTCTCGTGGTGACTAAGGCATTAACCCAGTTCCCCTGGGTGACTCCGGGGATGACTCAGGCAGTAGGTGCAGCACTGTTATTACGCTGGTGACTCTGAGTTTTGTGTTCCTATTTATAAAGCAGGAATAATGATTCAGTGAAGTCTGTATTACCAGACCAGCAGAGGAAACGTCCAAGGCAATGATGGCAATCTGCAGGAAAGGCCTTAGCAGAAGGCAGCAAAAAGGCCACGAGACCATAGGGTGTCATTGTGATTTCATCCTCTGCCCCTTGCTGTGAGGCAGTCCCGACATGGTGTGTGCATTTTGATGTATATAAATACACCTTTCTATAGGCAAACAGCACAGAAATGAGGAGGGGGGATATTATTTGTGATCAGGAAATGTCTTTGTGCTAAAATGATGTTAGTTGCAAGATACCCGCAGAAAAAGATAGTACCCATCCCGGGCAACACCCAGGTGACAGAAAGGGACCATGCTGGAAACTGTCAGCTCCACATAAGCACTTGGAGGCATTGCCACCTGGGAACTTCTACCTTGCCCATGGCCACAAGCAGCCTAAGCTCCTCCAGGTGGAGATAGGGTGCAGGGAGAACAGAATCTGCCCTTACCTGCAGCTTTCATTCTTCTAGGCTAGCAAAACTATCGTGTCTTTTATTGTGGTCACTGTGGTCAATACACCGAGGCCTTCAGTTTTCACTCTGGTCTCTCGTGCTACCGAAGGCATTTTGTATTAGAGCAGTACTGAGAGAGGAGAAACATTCACTTGGCCCAGTCAGGGCTCCAAGCACAGTGCAGTCAGATAGTAAGGGATGGGCTGTGTCCCCAGCAGCTTCACAGAAAGGATCAGGAGGATTGGCGCTTTACAGTGCAAGGGAAGGAAGATGGGGCGGGACCGTAAAACCAGCAAGGGAGGAGGCAGTCCCACCACTATTTACACGTACTTCTCTGAAGCAGCCAAGTTAAAGGTTAGTCTCCATCTGGAGTTAAGCTAAGAGTCAGCTCCCAAAGGCAATTCAGACTGTTTAAAGTGGGATCCTGCTCCAAATTGCCTTCTAGAAGCTATGGATGAGTATGCCTCCAAAGGTGGCAGCTGGAATCCAACGAAGCAAGTTGGTTTACCCAGGTGAGACTTAACCAAGTCACTGTGGGAGTAACAAAACCTCGTGTAATTTGAGTCTTTGGCCACTGAACCACAGCTCACTCTTCCATCCTGCCAGAAACAAAAGCAGTAAGCCCATCAGCTCACCTGTACATGGCATATAACCAAGAGCCTGTTACCTTGTTCCAGTGCCCCCGGTGGCTTTCAGCAGAGGTCACCTGCATGTGTGAAGCAGAGTTCAAATTATCAAGAATCATGCTAAATATTTACTTAACAAGGCACAGCCAAAGCACATGAAAATACTTTCAGTAAAATCCTCCCCAACCTCCTATCTTCCAGTCCAGCAAAGACTACACATTTTCATGACCTCCGAGAGGCAAAGATAAAAAGGAACAAAAATATAGTGTCTGTGGCTCTCAGAAAAATCCATCTGCAGTGTTTATTGCTGCCTGTAATAACTTTAGCAATCCTGAGCCATGAAAAATAAAAACAGGACTGGCAAAAAGGTGAGAGTATCAGTGAGGTATGAAAAGCAGAAAACCGGGTTGGAGCCACGTATTTAGTAAGGAAGAACAAAGCCAACGATATAGAAAGAGACAAAGTAGGGATTAAAATGAACATTGTAACCAGGGGACAAATGTTATGACTGCCTTCGATGAATCACTTCCTATAGGCTGCTTTAGCTGGCATCTCAGCTGGTGGTAGGAAGCTGCTAAGTCAGTCATAGGGTGGGAGCTTTAAAAGCGTAAAGCAAAGGTCCTGGCTGTTTTAAGCATAGTAGCTCAGGGTTTTCTATGATTCACATCTCACACCCTACAGAATAATACCCTTATGACTCATTTTATTCCTACAGGTGGTGCTTGGGATGGTCTTTAAACAAACTTCCATTTCTTAAATACTAACAATTCAAAAAGGGAAGATTTAAGACAAGTGTCTTGCATGGAAAACGTGCTAAAAAGATTAAACATCCTATACCTGCAAGCTCATGTCTCTCTATCAAACTTTTGAAAAGCAATGAATATACCTGAAAAAGTTTAAAAGCATTCAAAATCTTGTTTCATCTCTTACTATACCTTTCAGGTCTATTCCTCTGAGCACCTCTGCTCTTACGACACCCAGATCTTCAAAGGCGCGTAGCCACTTAAAATTGTACCGAATTCAGAGGGAGTGAAATGCCTCAATGCTTTCTGGGGCTGAGGGATCATTGGCTTGATTGGGAATTAAGGCCCATCAGCAGGAAGGAGTGTGCTCAGCACCTGGGAGGACAAGGCTCATAGTCTGTGCAATCAAATACCCCGTTTCTTCCCCCTGAAGACACTGACAAAGCTGTTAGGACGCCTATTACGATGCTCTGAGATGAGCCTGAAAGATGATGCTCTCTCATCAGACCCTCTCTCCTGGGGCCCCTCACACTGCAACTGTGCAAGCTTGCTCCAGTAGTTTTCATCCTTCTGTGACCATCTACAACTGGCTTCCTTCAGAAACTTGGAAGGCTTTTTTAATGATGTGCAATCCAGAAGACTGAGATGCAGGTTCCTCAGGAAAAAAAAAAAGCAAAAAGTAAAAAAGCTCTTTTTGCACATTATGCTACTATCGTACGTTCTGCACAGACTACACAAAAATTGGATTTTAAAAAATACATAGGGCTCTTCCTGTCTCATAGGCACTTGGTTGGAATTATGGAAAATTTCACTTTCGTCATATTTATGCGGGAGAGAGAGAGGAATACAGACAGAAGTGCTATAGGGCTGAAGAGAGAAACAAACCCAAAATGAAGATATGGCTGCATCCATTTAATTGCTTACCAAAACAATTAACAGTTGTTGAGGGAGGAGAAAAATTTCCAATCCTGCCCCAGAGAGCAAATGCCAGTGTCGCACGTTACCCCTGCCAAAGTAACTTGGATAAAGGTTTTGAAGTGTTTGCAACGAGCTTATAAAAAGAAATCCCAAACTAAAATAAAACCCTCCTGGAAATCATGTATCATGAGAAGCAATTTTTTTTTGGTTTTTTTTTTCAAGGACTACGAAGTAAACAATTTGCAATAAATTGGGTATTTATGTACAAATTGTTCATAGCAACCAACAGCCACATCTTTAGCTGATGCAAACTGGTAAAATGCCATTGGCTTGTGTGGAAGTGCACAGATTCCCAGAAGGACTTGCACACAGCCACGTATGGGAACTATCCTGAAAGACCAACTGGTCACTTAACTACAAGCTCATGTGAGTATATTTTAAAGAATCCAGACAAGCCAAGGATCTGGTCTCCTTTTTGGTTTTTTTTTTCCTTATTACTCTAATAATTTTAATAAGATGTCTTATAAATGCTTACCATTGCCTTGACATTTTTAATAGCTATTTCTTCTGAACAGAACTCCACTCTTGGGAAAAAGTATTTCTTCCCCATAGCAGTGATGGGGTACTCCACACAAAGAAGCACCTAGCAGTTTAGTTCACATTTTTTAATAACATGGCACAATTTACATTACACAAGTCTTCGCTGATGAGGAAACATGCTGAAGATTGAGAGCCGCTTCACTTTTCTTTTCACATAGGATCTAGAAAGGACTTTATTACATACAGGATAAACAGCAAAAAGGTTCGTATATAACAATCTCTTTACAATACTGAAAGCTACCACTACGGTTCCAGTGTACATATTCTTCAGGGTTGGGGTTTTTTTTTTTTTGTATTTTTCCTTTTGTTCTTAAAAAAAACCAAAAAAACCCAAAAAAAAACCAAACCAAAAAAAAAAAAACCACTGCACAACATCTGGAGTTCACAAAATCTGAAGCTCACAACTAAACCTTCAGTTGACTACTAAAATAGATCTCTGATCATTAGAAACAACTGTCTGTAGTTAACTTTTTTCTTTTTTTTTTTTTCTTTTTTCCTTTTTTTTTTTTTGCCAAAACAGGGTAACAACCTCAGATAGCACTTTAATACACTAGAAGACCAATGGAACTAATTTTATTTCATACATATATTTTACAGTCCAGTAGACAAGATATTGAATTATCTCTGATAAAGTCATATTCTCTCCAAATAGTTAGACAAGAAACTTAACGCGTTATAAAAAAGTGTGTTATGAAAAGACAGATTTCAGAAGATTGATGCATATTTTTAAAAAGGACCATGTTCTTCACCTTATTTCATGTCCTCTATGATTAGGGAACACCAAGGCTGACCTGGTAACTATTCACAGACTTTATTACCGACTGAAATACAATAAATTGCATTATGAAATCTGCATCAGAGTTCATTAATTAAACTACTGATCCACAGTGAAAACATATCCATCATTTAGAAAAGTATTAGCTTTCTTGTAGGATTTGTTTCAATGTAGCTAAAAAATCACTTAACCCAGAAAAAATAAAAAGTGTGTACAGATAAAAATGACACACTGGCAATAAAACCAGACAGGAATGGCTATAAGCAGATGTTCTTCCAAAAAGAAATTTGACATGTTAAGTGATGAATTCTGGAAAATATCCAGCATTTGATTATTACTCTGTTTAACCCAGATTAATGTGACTGAAACCCAATCTGTCATGGCTCCAGTATCAGCGATTACAGCTCGCTAACCCTGACGCGTTCTAAGGAATACATCAGCTACAGTAACACCAGCATCTCGATGCAAGGGCATCAGACAGAAAACTACACTTCTAATGGGCTGTTTCTTCATCAAAACAAGCAAGAGAAATAGGCTGCTATTAGAGGTGAGCTCGTTCAGGGAAAATATGACTTTAATTATGTTGTGTGTTGAAAAGGCTCCTTTGAGTTATAAAGGCTTTTGTGAAAAGCCTTAAAATTCATTGCATAGTTGAAGGGGTTTAGCTGTCTATAACAATATATGTAACACAGCATAAGCAGACTGTGTTGATCAATATTAAGTTTGCAAATAGCACAGTTTAAGAAGTATTAATGTATTATGTTACTTAATTTTATCTATTTACATTTGTACAAAGTAAAGCTTTCATCTTACCCTTTTTGCATATATGAACCATTAACCCATGAAGCAATCTTTTTACATAAATATCTACAATTGTCTTCACTTCAGGCCTGAAAGAGCTTTGTATGGTTGACATTGGTGGTGGCTTGTTTCTAGTCAAATCATTCAGACTAATGTCTTGTTCTTCAGTTCAAATGTTGAAATTTTTAAACTAGAAATAAAATAGAGTAGGAGACACGAGGAACATAGGGACTTGGCTAAAAGATCTGGAAAATTTCAACATATAATATACAAAAAAAACCATTTCAAAATCTTTGCACTCAGGTCTATACATATGGTACAGTGGGTCACATCCCCAGTCTGTATCAATGACTAGTAAGGAGGTCTTTATATTATGTTCATTTACAACGTTCTGTCCCTCTTTCTCGGGGTTTTGTTTAGTCTCACTCTCCTTATCGAGCTTCTATGTCCTTGAGGGTGTGAGAAGGAGGCCTCTCTCTCATCTCTGTTGACAGAGGAGTAGTCCTTCTGGGAGACCCAGGCCGAGGTCCCAGAGTAGAAATAAGAGGTGGAGGGGCACTGAGAGCTGCTGTGGGGGGAGTTTTATTGAGGATGCCATTTTGGTGTCCCGTCGGGGGACTGACTCTGGGGTAGTGCATGCTAGGAAGTCCTGGCGTGATTAGGCTTGGGTGAGGCAGGTGCCCATCCAAGGCGGCAGGGTGAACTGAGTGCAGGCGTGCATGTTCATAGTCCTCTCGGAGCATGTGCAACCTCTCCCTGTCATCCAAGTGGTTGCCCCTCTCATGCTCACGTCGCGGGTCAACAGAGAGAGGGTGGTGGTGATGGTGGTGGTGATTGTAGTCGTGAGGTTCCCGATCCCTGAATGACCTGTCGGTTTCATATAATCTCGGCGTAGAAAGACGATGAAGGGGGTCATTTCTTAGCAAAAAGTCTCTGCCCAGGGGGTCTCGCCGGTGAATATCTAGCTCTCTGTACGGATCTCTTAAGGGATCTCTCATTGGATCCCAGTGGAAAGAAGGATAGGGGAAACGTTCTCCACCAGGAATTGGGCTAATTCCCATAAAAGGGGTCATCATGCGAGTCCTATCCAGGCCACTGATACTGTTCATGTGATGTATACCAGTTACACCTACAGTCATGGGCATAGACACCAAAGGACTTGGATGGACGTTAGATGTAGATATAGGTGGTGGCTGATCAGATGATCTATGAGTCTGAGGTGCCTCAGGTGGAACATCGTGATCTTCCTTTCGCTCCTCCTTCACTTTGACTTCATTGCTTTTCTTCGGATTATCGTACGCCGGCTCATTCTTCCTCTCGGCCTCACGGTTTGAAGTACTATTAGGCCTAGTGCTCTCCACAACGGGGGGCCTAGCATAGGGTGAAGGAACCCTGGGCATTTGCTTAGACTCTTCCACCACCCGGCTTTCATGGCTCAGGCCTTCTTTCTCTGAAATATAGTTGTCCTTCACCTTGTGCTCGTCAACATTAATTTCCTTCCGAGATTCGGAGTGATCCCGCTCTCGTTCTTTGGGTTTCTCTTTCTCTCGAACCTCGGGATTCAGATGGCTCCTGACCTGCTCGTTTGAGCTGCGATTATGTCCGAGGGAGTTTACTGGATGAATAGGTGCTGGCGAAGGATGGCTGGAGTGTCTTTTCTCAATGCTCTCCCTAGAAGAAAGAAGTGTAAAAATGAAGGCATAAGAAACTGCAAATAAAACAGGGTCTAGGGGGTCTGACTTTACACTCGTTGCTGTGCAGAAAGCTAATAACATGCACCATTAAATGCACTGGTCCTTTTGCACACCTGAAACACCAGAAGAACATCCCATCTCTACGCTTGGCCTATTCTACTATCTTGACCCAGAAGAAGATCCCCAAAGCTGCTTTGTGAATGATCGGATTGAGATTTCAAACACTGAAGTCCACAGAAGGCTCCCAAGGGAATCTAGCTCTACTACACATATTCCTAAGACAAGAGCTTTAATAAAAATAAAAACATAGGAAATTAATCCAAAAGAAGTGAGTCTATTAAATCCAAATTAGACAGTGAATAGTATTTTACCTGCTTCTTCTATTAAGGATACATTTGGGAAAACAGATGACATTTTGTTCAACTGACTTTAAAAAACATTTCCAGACCTATGTATGTTACTAATTTCTTATCTCTATTCTCTTCAATCTTCTAGCTTTTCAATTTACTTCTCACTATTCAATTTACTTCTCAAAATTGAAAACAAAACCCTCTCAAGACAGCAGTACCGGAGTCAGTTGCTCTTCAGATTACCAAGCCTTCCCTACTTCTAGGGCAGAGCAAGCAGAGCAGGGGCAGGGCCAATGCATCTCCCTGCCGATGCCAGGAAGTCTCAAAATACTGTCAATTTACTCCATCTTCCTTTTTATGCTGCACAAAAGATTAGAGAATTATTGTCTGGCAGTGGACAAAAACCGAAATATGTGAACGGATTCTGTGCCAATTATTTTCTGGAAGCAGCACTGACCAGGAGCTGTTGCAGGCAATACTCAGTGAAAAAGCTTTCCTATTTACAATGAATCAAATTCATAAAGTAAATTTAATTCCTCAGTTCCAATGATTTTAACTTCTCACTAATTTCAACTGATCTGAATTGAAGTCTTTCCATAAAGACAGCTCCAGATAGGGTCGGACACAGGCTGTTTGCTGCCATGTGCAGAGTGATGGACGATGTGCTACCAAAGGCAAAAGTGAGGGATAAGCAGAGAGGTCCCCTGCAGTCCCCACCAGCCCCTCTTTACATGGCTTCTCTTTGGGTGCTGCAGTCTCTGCTTAGCAATGTGTAAGCTGAACACGCTCGGGTGAGGACAGCAGGCTGGAACTCGCTCTGGACAAGATGAGCAATACTGCCTGGCTGAAGTGGACGCTCACTCCTTCACCTATGCAATATCTGCTACCTGCTTTTTTGCTGAGCTGAACCACCTCAGATTTCTACCTGTAGGTACTTTTGGACAGTGAAACTGCAGCAACTGCAGACAAATTACCCTTGAAAAGGAAACTCATGATTCTAATCTCATCAGATGCATCTTTTGCTGTGTCTAGACTGAACTGTTGAAACTGTCATTTTATCAGCCATGTCTGAGAGACCTCCTAGAGACTGTTAGAAAACACTTCTAAGATGGGAGCATTTGATACCAGAACTGTCTAGTCTGCACTGACTACAAACTACCTCCTCAGTATCAGGTTCTGCTTTGATGGACCTTGTCCTAAACACAGGCACAACATTTGGAAATTGTGTCCTGGCTCTAATTTCCCTCCTCTTGCATTCCACCAAACTTGAGGCATTTGATTTAACAGCTTCCAGAGTCGGATGCAGTGAGAATTAAGTCAAGGCACTCCCATGAAGGTGTCTCAACGTGAAGACTCAATGCTTTTACTTTGCTGGGAAAGCAGTGGCTGGTGGACTCTGCAATACCTTGTCTTTTATTTATTTTGCTCACGGGACTAGTTCAGAGGGCACCCTTAATAGTTTTATTTCACTAGGAAAGCTCATTGCATCCTTTTGCTGATGCTTAATCAATTTTCTATATAATTGATGTATTTTAAATTACACATAAAATTTAAAGAAAATAAGGGGCATTTTCTGTAACTAAAGAAAAATATGTGTGCCACCAAAATAAGCTCTTCCTTTGCCAATTTCATCCTATTCAATTACAGTGATGGTATTATCTCAAGAGGCTATTGATTATATAGCTCACTTCAGTGAACTCCATGGAGTTCGGTGGTCAGAGAGGAAATAACTTTTTATTGTCAGATTTGTCAAGGTCTCCTTCGGTTACTCATATGGGAACAGCTCTAAGCCCCTGTCTCCAGAGAGAAGAAACTTCATATTCTCAAATGAATTTATTACTGAATGAGGCATGTTCTGAGGCTGCACGCTACACTGAAAGATACTGAGTATCTTATGCAGAGTACTTTTTGCTTCATTTATGTTTATAAAAAGATCAATAGATTCTTATTGGGTTTTTTTAATGCCCTAGGATTAGATACACTTAAATGCCATTATTAGAATGGAACTGCTCAGTGACATCTTTTGAACAAAATACCACTGAGAAGGAACAAATCCTGTTTTTCACAATAGCTATTTATACTGATTTTTTTTTTTCCTCCCCCATAATGCTGGGCTGGAATAAGAGAGTCCTTACAAAAACAGCCCCACGACTGTCAATGATGTTCCAAGAGCAGGTGGAGACTGTATCAGAACACTGCAGTGTTAACTCCTCTTACATAGGCTCTGCACATAGGAAAGGTTCACAGATTGTACTCTCATAATACTACCTAAACTGTCTGGAGAGATTTACCTTATCTCAGTCTAGCTGGGAGGGGGCTGTGGGACACTGGCCACACAGCTTATCCAGTAAGAGCGACCAGTGACTCCCACTGCACCCCACTCTAACATCAGTCTTGATGGCAAAGAGCCAAGCTAAGAGGTACCTTTCCACTGATAACAGAAATCTAGATGAATGTTTCTGGCTGCATAGCCCATTTGGGGCTGATAAAGTTAGACTTCTGAGATTAAATCAGACATCCAGGTGTGATGCCCAGTTCTTCCTGTCTGGGCCAATTACCTTAATACAGCTAACAGAGACTGGAACCTCAACTAGAAAGCAGGGCTACCTCACCCTGCTGGGTACCACTGAAGATAAAGAATAGATAGGAGAGGCTCAGAAACTACTCCAGACATTGGCTACATAAGGAGCATGTCTCCAGGAAGGGTTTCTCAGCATCTTCTACAGCCAACACTGTGAGCATGCTGCAAAGCAGAACTCTTCAAAAACCACACAAATGGAAGCACAGCAACAGTAGATCGGCAAAAACATTACTGTACTAAACTGGTAGCCATAATTGTGCAGAAGTATGGAGTATGAATGGCGCTTACTTTTAAGCTCTCAAATTATTGGCAATAAGTATGTTCTGGGCTATGATATGGAGTTCAGGCAATGCCAAAGCAGCTTGCAAGGAATGTATTTTGGAAAGGGGTTTTCTTCAGCAGAAACACTTCATAAGAAAACAACAAAACAGCAACTGAAATAATCACAGAATTCTAAAGACTACCCATATCAGTAATAACTAAAATGCTTTGCCATTCAAGCCAGTAAAGTTACTCACATGCTTAAGCATTTTGCAGGACAGAATCCCCAATTTGTAACAGCAATTTATTTTGAAGCATTAACACCAGACATGAAAATAATGAAGCTATGCTACCAAACAGAAAATATTCCAAATGGAAAATGTAGGTGAAAAGATCTGTAGTTTGACTCGCTCTTCACATTTTACAACAACATAGAAAAGCTCTTCAATGTACTTTTAGAATATCTAATGTGTTAGCATAACTTCTTTTAGAAAAGGCTACTAATGCATAGATTTGGGTTAGTGACAGAGAAGCCAGAAAAGCACATCTCCTAAATATTCTTTTATGTTAAAAAAATTAGAAACAAATAAGCCATTTTGTAGTAATGTGCAAACTTAACAGGAAAGCCATTAAGCCACAACTGAAAAAGCTGAAATCAGCCTCTCTCTATATTTTTCAAGGAAGGCATGACACTTGCTGAATGGCAAATTCTTATAATTTGGTACTTAAATGTTAAGAGGAATTGTTACTGAGTTAACTGTATAATGGGAACAGTCCTGACAAAAAAAAATATGACCAGGTTTTACTTTCCATTAACCCTTCCCAGCCTGGACATGTTAATGTGCACGTCCATGTAAAACACTGATGAAGAGCTGTGCTTGAAGGCATGTATCAGCAGTGCACGCGCGTGTGGCTTTTTGGAGGGGAATTAAGGTTCATTTAACGAGCCGCATGCTTACTGTGATATTGAGACGTACCCGGTGCATTTTACATGTTACAGTTTTACAGCTTTATCAGTGGTCCCTCTGGTCAGTCCATTTTTAGAGAGGGAGGCAGCGTTATTTGTTTCGCGGACAAGATCCAATTTGCAAAGCTATTTTGGTATTTGGAGGTGCAGATACGCGTCTGATGGACTTTATAATCCTTTGGTTTCATTCTGTCAGGCACCTATCTACACGTTAAGTCTTCAAAAGACCTATGACAACGTGACCCACAAGGTAACAAGAGTGCGTGGGTCTGGTTCCATTCTCACTTGACAACTGCCTGAACTCTGCTCCCGCAAAGCTCCTTCTGATGAAGTGCAAGCGAGAAGAGAAACAGATGCAGTAGGAAACACCTGAGTTAGAAACCTGCGTCTTCCATTGTGCCTCGCGTCGTAGGCAGCGATGGTGTCAGCTCTCCAGGTGTGCCTCTACTGAAGCTCTGGTTTAACAATGTGCCAGGCTGGGAAGGGTTAAAAGCGGAACAGAGCCCCAAGCTTTGAACTAGACAATTCTTGGAAGTGTTCTTTCGTACCTTTCTTTGTCATCTTTACTAACAGATGAGTCTCGTTTATCTACATCTCTATCTCTGTCATGAGCTGCAGCAGATGAACTGCGCTCCAGCTCTCCTGGCTTCAGCCAGGGCGGAGGGGTCGGGAACGAAGGAGGAGTTCGGTGCAGTCGGTTCCAGGGCTCGTGAGGGTTGCTAAAGCTCTGCATACTGGGGCCATCCTTGTGGCCGAACATTGAGTTGGGTGCTGAAATGGTGAAGTGGAAAACAAAAAGGTTTAAGAAAAAGGTATGCTCTAGTGAA
This sequence comes from Megaceryle torquata, assembly GCA_024611175.1. Taxonomy (NCBI): domain Eukaryota; kingdom Metazoa; phylum Chordata; class Aves; order Coraciiformes; family Cerylidae; genus Megaceryle; species Megaceryle torquata. The sequence goes on along the minus strand of JANIJG010009026.1, from coordinate 14,093 downwards.
GGTACTTACCAAAAAAACTTTTACAGCACTCAGAGTTAAAATGAATACATATTATTGGGAGCTGGAAAAGGAAAGGAAATTAACAGAGATTCATTAGAGGGTCTCATTCCTAAAAAGGGGCAGTTTTAATTGGAAGGGGAAATGCTGTGGGTAAAATTGACAAGGGATGAGGTAGTAAGATTGAAGTGACAATGATCCTTATTCCAAATATTTTTGACACGTCAGGAAATGACCATTATTTCCAACTATACGTAATGGAACTTATTGCATTTGATCCTGAACCAAAGTAAAATACTACGTGACCAAAATCATGCCAGATTTGAAGTATGAAAAAAGTGATTTTTAAAAGGATGATCTTTGGTGACTGGCCAAATCTAGAGAAATGTTGATGATCCTGGACAAATAAATGTAGGTTAGTGATCTCTTCCAGGCACATGTCCTGGATTACTGGTGAGAAAGGACAGGAAAAAAAGATAAATGTTCCTATCCATAGCTAGGGATGTCGCACTTATTAACTGTTTTTTGAACATGCAACAAAACCATGAGAAATTTCACAAACTCCTTAGACTCGTAGGTTCTATATTATTTTTATTTTAATTTTTTTTTTCCATTATTGAACAATGTAATGGTGACATTTAGCACTGGGTTGAACTATCAGAAACCCTAACTACTAGAAAACCATGTACCGATGACTAAAAAAATGCCAGTTTTTAGAAGAAGAAATCACTTTTCAAATTCCCATCTCTTAATGGCATGTGGTCTAAGCAACCGGTGAAAAAGACAGCAAATAGTCACCATCACTCAATATCCTGAATGACACAGCAAACGAGAACTCAGAAACAAAGAGGTTACTCACTAACTGTCGGGTTCCCGAGTCCCCCGAAGGCATTACTGCCCACTGCAGTGAGGCCGCTGAAGGAAGCGGGTCGATTGAAAGGCTCTGCAAACCAACACAAACAGCTGAAGCTCGCTGGCATCTTGGTAATCATGATAAAGCATTAACCTGTTATCCAACTGCATTAAGTCTGCATGAAAGCTCAGCCTGTGCCCATCAGGTAGTTGAACATCATCCTCCCACAACACAGCAGCAATTGTGAGGGGGTGGGACAGAAAAAAATCCTATTTTTTTTTCCCCAATGACAGTATGCATCGGATCATCTTACTAGAAGAAGTTCCTTTTCAAGGAAAAACAAGATGTTAAAATACATGTGGTATTGAGGCCTGCACTTCAGCATAAGCAGCTACTTCATTTAAAACCTGCAAACATCTCTATTTTCATTTCCTTTTATTCCCTTCCAAGTCAATTCCATGGTCTTTCTCAGGAAATGTCCCTGGCTAGCAAAACTATTATTAACTCTGGCAACTGTGCTCTAAACACCTTCAGGCCATGTCTCCTAAATCACAGCCAGGATATAAATAAAATGCTCTATTATACTGATATGTCATGCTGACCTGAACATTTTATAATTCTCTTGGTGTTTATTGCTAATACTATATGAAAACCTAGTATGGGCTGAAAAGTACTGGAATAATTTTTTTTTTTTCACAGTTAATACATACAGGGTATAGTCATATGAATCAAAATCTCTTTTCACTTTATTCTGGGGAAGTCTAAGAATTTTGTTGAAACTACCTCTGATAAATACCAGCAAAGAGAAGAGGAAAGCCAAACCAAGCATTTTCTAGAGGCAGCTAAGTGCAGAATGAGAAACCTACACTGTGAGTCTGCTGTATCCATTTGGTGACCCTCCCAAAAAGCCAATATAGAGCTTTGATCTCAGATGCCTCCGCCAGCAGCAGGACCCCCTCATTACAATCACCAGGAAATCAGAAGGGAAATAACAACATTTGGTAACTTGTGCATTTCCATTTTTAAATGTGCATTCACTAATTTTCACTAACAGACACATCTGAGGCCAGATCACAACATTTTAAAGATATCTTTCCCACTCACTTAAGTGGAAAAGCAGACGTCTAAGTAGGAGTTAGGAGAAGAAACACATCTATCAACCGAAGCCTTAAGGCGTTTTATTTGGCTGGTTATAAACATGACTACAGTAAAACCTCACCAGCCCTGTCACTCTGCTCCTCTAACATCCAGCCTGGTCTCAGAAGTATTTCAAAATGTGCTGTCAGTGCTGCTATGATGTGTATTTAGAACTGCTGCTTGGGTAATAGCTAAAATTAAATGGCTAAAATGTGCAATCTGTAAAGGTTAAGTAGGCAGGATATTCTAAGAGTCTCCACATGGGAAACCTTTCGCGGTCTCAGTGGTCAATGTGTGTTACTTCCGAGTTGTATTCACTGTTAATTAGTTGCAGAGAGAACGTACCTAAATGAGCAGCTGGGTTGAGAAAGTTGCTGTGGTGAGGTGGTGGCCCAAAAGGGGTGCCGGCTGGATGACCCCCGCCTGCCAAAACAAAGCAAAAGGGGTGAATTCCCAGAAAAAGCTCAGAAGGGGACTCGCTGTCCTCTGGGCTTGACTATCAGTTCTTAAATAGCAGCTCACGTGAGCAGGGGGGGACCGCTGCACACTGGCAGGGCTCTCAGGAACCTATACAAACAGCAGCTGCTTTTCTAAACAGAAATTCCCAATTATAGTATAAGGGGTGGGAGGGGGAATGTTTCAGAGTGTGGGGGAAAAAAAAAAAAAGGAACATGTAAAATATAGCTTATTTCCAACCTGTCATCTCCATGACACGTCGGACATCACAGTGTGAAGAAATATTCCATTTACTACCTGTATGGCATTTCAGTAGCTTGGGCTTTTTCAAAAGCATATAAAATTTTAAAATATTTATCAAACAGACTAGCAGTCCTTGGCACGTCCTGCAGAGAGTTCATAAGCCAAAGCATATGGAAGTTTCCTTTTAACATGGCATGGATTAGCATTTTAATGAACAGGCCATGAGAAGAAGATTTCACTTCTCAGTACTCACTGGCTGTGGAGAAGAGAGTTGAGGGCCGGGCCAGGTCATGGGGGTGGTGGATGGCTCCAAAAAGGCTGGGGCCTGGTGGCCTGCTCAGAAATTCAGGTTTCAGGCCAAAGTCCAGCTTGTGTGGATCAGACTGCATCTGTTTCTGAAACGTAAAAACAGGATTTGGAAGAAACTGTCCTCAAAGACGTCAGGAAAAGGCACTTGCAGAATGATGTGGGTAGAGCAATTTACTCCTATGGACATTTTAACAAGAATATTAGTTTTTGGGACCCCGAGAATAGGTGCACAGCTGGTCTCCTGAAAAGGGGATCTAAGGCAGAGAGAAAACCTCAGGTTCCCAGTGCACATCTCCTGCAATTTTCAACAGTGTTTTCACATATGCTCACATCCATCCCTCTGGAGCACAGCACTTCAGCGCAGACCTGACCTAAAGAACAAGCATAAAAATCCTTGAAGCGGCCTCAGACACTTGCTTAGCTGTAAGAATAGGCCTGTCTTAAAATAACAGGAAAAAAGCCACAGAGAAATGTTCGTATGGGCCTGATCCCAGGTGGGCAGGGGTATTAAAAGCTGGGTGGAAGCATCGACTGTAACAGACACCGCGGCCAGCTGACCCTCCTCCACGACAGGAATCCCTCGCCAGAACCGAGTCAAGGGACACCAGAACCATTCATTTGACATATGAAGCTGCAATCAAGAAATACTTGTTGCAGTACATCTTTCAGTGCCTCTCAGACTGCAACGCAGCAAGCGAGGGGCTAAAATTAATCCAATTATAGATGAAGCATATTCGAGTCTAAAGAACTGCAGCCCCATTTTGACTGCTTGTGCTCCACATTCAAAGCACTCTACGTTGCTGTCTTTATTTCTATGGTATTAGAATCACCAGGCTTCCTTTTTTTAAGGTAAATTTGCTGAGGTAGCTGGATTGTACAGGGTAAGTGGAATAAGGATGGGCTCTTCTTTGTGCCATGCACTCATTTTAGTAGTCCCTACTTGAATAGTTTTATAGAATCAAGAGGAAAACCAAATTCCCAATTACCTGTGCTGCCAGAACTCCCAAAACACAGATTGCTGATTAATTGTGCAGGTCAGCTGAAAGGATTTACAAATGTGTAACACTGAACCAGTCAATCTTAACAGCAACTCTGGAGCATGTCACGCTTTATAAATCAGTATTTAAGACCGTGCCAGCTCAGAGTACTGACTATTACAATGATATAAATATGCATATTAAAAAGTTATGACCAAGTTAATGTGCGTGCCTAGTAGCTGTTTTTCAAGTGCTAGTAACAACCCTATGTAGCTCTGAGAACAAAAAAAAGAAGGCTTCAGCAATGTTTTGAGATAATGGCCAGCAAGAATATTGACATGGAAAAGATGGCCAAGCTAAGGTCATGTCTTTTAAGAAAGTAACATTGTAGTGCTTTAATAATTAAAGACTGTTCCAAAGATACAAATGCCTGGGTTGAAGCCTGCGCGCCACATTTTCATGCTGTGAACTCTTTTTATTCTTCTTTTTAACAACCAAGTTATAAACCTCTGACAGGCATTACTCACAACAGCAAAAGCTGGCTGAAACTTTAATTGCAGCCATATGAACAGCGCTGTTCTAGATAATGAAAAAAGTCCCCTGTCTGAAGAGGAACAGGAATATCAAGGGTGCGTTAGAAGATTTCTGTATGTGTTGGTTTAGCTTAAAAGAGTAGCAAAGAAAACTGATCAGATCTATCTTACGCCCAGTCGCTGTTCAGGAGAGCACTCCTCTTGATAATCCTGAAGCACGTATTTGAAGACCAGCAAATGTGTAACACCTTAACACAGAGCTCTAATTTCACGGCATGTTAGATCAGGCCATAAGGCCTTTCCTAAAAGAGCCAGGGCCAATTATGGAGCATAAATCCTCTGTTGAATCCAGGCCAGTGACTCACTGGTCAGTCAATGGAGGAGTGTAAAATTGCCTTGTGCCCAGAGCCCAGATGCAATCCTGGCTTCGTCTGAGGAGTTCCCTGGGTGTGCAGACAGGTTACACAGGTCTGAACTGTGCCTTGGTGCAGAGGTTCAGGCAGGGAAACAGCATCCACAGCCTCATGCAATTCTTCCTGGGGTCAGGAAGGTTGTGTTTTAAAGCTTCCTATCTTGCCCGCTTCTTTAGCATCTGCTGTTGCCCTCTGAAAGCAATTACTAGCGGGCCAGATAGTTACCAATTCTTCCATGCTTTGCAAGCAGTCTGGTGGCACTGCAGGCAAACATGGAATCTCTGAGTAAATCTATTTTATTTCCTGCTCTACAGTCAGGCAGCATCTTCAGCTTGTGTGGAAGAAAAGGCACCTTCACAACCTTGGGCTAGAAGGAGAATCGTTCCGTGTGAGCCTTCAGGCAGAGATTTCACACTTGGTGGTCGCACGCAGAGGGGAGGACTTCGTTTCTGCGTGGGACTCTGACAGCCCATGGGGACATAAACCAACTTGCCTTACTGACTGGAGACCAGAACTAATTTTTGGACTGAACTGGGACAGGGAAATACATTTCCCAATTATTCTTGAAATTATCATCACACGCAGCCTCAAAAAGCCAAGTAATATCCCTTCCTGTACTTCTGCCCTTTATTCCTGCTTTTTTAACAGGCAAGATGGAAAAGTATTAGGTAAAAGAAATGGCTGCATGAAAATGGCATTTACTATGAGTTATAAATACACCAGTATGACCTCTCTCTCAATATCAAATCAAGGAAGATTCAAAGGACAGAGATAGCATGGGAATAATAATTTCATTTCAAGAAAATACCTTTTCAATAAAATAAAAAAAAAAAGGACATATAACTCTCTAGGTCTATAATCTTGTCTTTTTTGATAATGGGAAGATGAATGAAGATCACTAGCAGGGGAAACATAAGGAAGCAGAGGAGAGAGATATGTCTACCACAGCAAATTAACCTGTCAACCTTGTTTAAAAGGGTTATTTTTAAACTCTATTAGCTGCAGATTTTAGTATCTGTTCAACATCTTCATATTCTTATATCACACTACCTTATACAATTCGATTGCATACACAGGCTGCAAAGTGCCATGGACTCCCTGTTAGTTTTATTGTCTAACACAAGCTATTGATTCCTAAACTACAAGTATGAACAGCAAAGAACACCAGCCTTTCCTGACTTACTGGAAAACTTCAGGAGCAACACAATTTTTCACGGACAAGTAGAGCAAAAATATTGTAAGGGGAAATAAATGCTCTTCATAGAGTCCATAACTATTAAATTAATAACTTATTTTCTCTGACATCTGTTTCAGGACAGCCTGAAGTGGCCATGGCCCTTACCCTTCAAGTCCCAAAGCTTGTGTAACAAAGGAAAGATTTTCACCCCCTTACCTTTGGCGCAGTGAGACAGTGTCTGGGTGACATCATCTGAGAGGCTGTGTCTGCCTCAACACCTCAGACATGTACAGGTGCCAACCTCCTGCTATGAGACTGATGGGAGCCTGAGCGGCCACGCTGGATAAAGCATCTTAGGGACAGGAGAAAGCTTCCCGTGCCCTCTTCTGTCTGTGAACATTATTAAGAGGAACGGGATATACGTGCCTAGCTTCTAGGGACTTCAAAACTTTTAATCTTGGTATGTTTGTGTCCTCAGCTGTAAATAAAAGCAATGTTGTAGCTCGCAAGGGCACACCCATTTAGCTCTTCCTAGCTACAAACTGGTTATTGCCCAAGGTGTGGTGTCCCTGCTCCAGGGCATCACAGACATTCCCTTGAGACTCTACCTTTAGTATTTTAATTCTGCTCTGCCAGCACTGTGAAACGGAGGTTATGCTGTAATGCTACATACAGTTACTTCAACAAGGCATCATAGAACTGCTGACAGCAAGAGGTGAACTCTTCCTCGCACTGGTTTGCACTGGAAAATTCAGGCATGCCCAGAAGACTGACCTTGACTTTCTGTTGGTGATGGTATATCTGCCAGGCGATGTGAACATGCATAGCACACCACTTTCCAGGTTTCTGGGAAAAAACAAAGGGATACAAGGGGAATCAGTAACTTTCAATAAACCTGTGATGCTTTCTTCTAGTTCTAGCAACTCTTGCCAACTCTTAGCCCCATCTGTTTTGATCAAGGGGATTCCCCATATCCCACCCCTTTACTTGATGATCTTAAAGGTCTCTTCCAAGCTAGGCGATTCTCTAATTCCAAGACAACTGAAAGCAAAGGGTCTCCCTCTGCGCCTTCCCTCTCTGTCCTCTTCGGAAACCAGAAATGCAAAGAATTTGTCCCTTGCTAAGAAACGTATCTGGATATCCAGGAATGCTCCTGGTCACTCTCCTCTCCAAACAAACTCACGCTTTGGTTTTATGTGCCCTTGTAGTCTTCTGATGCCACTGACTGAGGATGCAGCTTGTGTTGCTGAAATCAATGGAACTGTCTCCAGTTAGCAGCTGCTCTGCAGAGCTGGATTGCTTCACAACTGTATACTGAGCTCATTTCTCAACCACAGAATTGCTATGGTTGGAAAAGACCTTTAAGATCATCAAGCCCAACCATTATCTAACTCTGCCAGGGCCACTACTACACTATATCCTTGAGCACTATATCTAGACAGCTTTTAAATACATCCAGGGATGGCAATTCAACCACTTCCCTGAGCAGCTATTGAATGTAGGATGTCTATAGAATGTACAGCTATTTTAAGATTAGCCTTTCCACCAGAAGATGAAAATGAAAGCACTTTTTAAAGATCACTCTGGCTTTCAAACTGAATCTGTCTCCCTCATATCACTGCTCGTCTGCACCTCTAAAACTTTGGCTCATAAATACATTGAAAAAATTGAAGGTCAGTCCGGGAGGTGCTCTGCATCCTTCCCATCACCATGCTTTTAAATCATAGGGAGGAGAGAGGGAGGAAAGAACCAGAGCGCTACTTGGGTTTTCTTGTTGATTTTGTTCTCCATTTCCAGGACATCTGGAAATCTTGTCTGAAAAAGATTCATTCAGGATTCTGCTGTTTTGTTATTTAGGGGTCTGTAGTTAACCACACAACTAACGACTCCTGCAGATTTAAAAATAATCACAGGAACTCAAGAATCTCCTCAAGCAACTAGTAACTGAAGTGTTTTGCAAACTACAGCATATGGCCTGTCTTTGATTTCTAGGTGTGTATCAACCAATTAAAAACACAAAAAAAGAAAACCCATCTCACACACATACACCCCTAAATTCAAGCCTTTTGCTTACTCACAGCAACTGGCTGTGCCAGTGGTTTAGTAAGTTCACTTGCTTGCTTTGATCCAACCTAGATGTTCTTGAACACATTAAAAAATTAACAAAAAGCCCATTTGGATCACGGAAAGACTGGATCTTTCCATCCTTATTTCTAAAATATTTTGTGTTCGAAGTGAAGTGTCTGTCCATACTTGACAGTGAGATCCCTGGCTAAGAAGTGCCATACTGAGTATCACTGAAAACACACAGTAAATAACAAAACCCAAGATCCTTCAGTCTGTAGTGCAATGGCAGGGTGGGGCTCTAGGATTTGGCTCCGAAACCCCATATGCCACCGTGATAGAAGCATTCTTGGTATTTCTCCTCTAGAATCCATGCTAGGGGGTTGCATGAGAAGAACAGAAATCTTCCAACATTGAATCTGTGCCTCTCCCCGGAGTGACCACAAGATGCACACAAAGAAGGACTGACCAGGCCATTCAGCAAACACGGTGTAAAACAGCCAAGATGAAACCCAGTGCTGCTTTACATTTAATCTGCTGCTTTAACCCAATGGGGACTGAGATGAGCTTGACAAACTGTATCACAAGAAGATTTCTTACCCTCAACATGGGTCTGAACGGATCTGTCAACTGTGAAGAAGAAATGACAGCTTGGTTACATGCCTGTCACTCAAACAATTGCTCTAATTAACAAATTTGTATTGCTTCATTAAGAGATGAAATTAAAATGTTATAATTTTACTTTCAAATGAAGCTCTTTCAAATAATAATTAGTCCTTTGCCTCCGTATTCAAGCTGGTGTCCCTCCCCCCATGGCTGTTATACCTAAGTGTTGACAAGCAACTAAACAAGCCTCACACAGAGCTCTCTGTCCTCTGGCATCATCATTAATCTGTTGATTTAATGCTACAAAAATGGCTGGTTAACTGTTCTGAAGAAAAACACAGATCTATCCTTGGGGCAAACTTCTGTTCTCATCTTTCAAAGCTGCTCGGCTCGTGAGAAGATTGGATGGAGGACCAGGCCCCTTTTTCACGGGCTTGATCCCACAAACTGGGTTGGAACAGGGTGGAATGGAGTTTCAGACATGTCCCCACAAAGCAGTGACTGTGTCCATTGCACGGCTATGGTGTTGGGTCCTTGACTTGTACATGCCAATAGCCATTACTGACTGATACGCTTGCTTGTCACAAGTGGGCACTGCCTGAAATATTCCTCACATTGCAACAGATGTGAGTAAACAGGGGCTGTATAAAAAAAAAAACCAAAACAATTTTCTCATTAATATTTTTTTTGTGCGGCCTGGGTTCTTCTGGGTACTTTATTTTCTTATTCTCCTTTTTTGCTCCCATTTCATCAATTAATGCTGGAAAATAAATTCAATTTATTGGGTTACTCATTTGGTTTGGATTTTCTTTTGTGAAAGCACAATACTAAAGGAGATTTATAAGTGTAAGAGGTAATCTGCAGACACAGTGATGGCATAATGCATCATCTTGAAATAAACAAAAGTACACTACAAATTCAAAGGAAGCATAAACCGAAATGACTCAGTGATGGGAGGCTCTAGTTATCTTTTCAATTAGATAGAAGAAACAGAAAAGAAATAAAAATATGGTTCTTTTTGGTATAAAGCTCAATTAGAGGACCAGTTCAGAGCAAACAGAAGTACTGGAACATAACCCAAAGAAAACAGCTCTGCTGTCCTTTAAGGTTTAGCTGTACCACAGCACGGACTTTTAAGGACAGCTCCCCATTGCTCTTGTCAGAGACTACTGCTAAAAATACGACTGTATCATACTCCTCATTGCAAACAATGGATCTTAATTTAAACATGCAAACAACCCACGGGCATTCGCAAAGAACAGATAAAGGCTGAGAGACAAAGTGCTGAGACAATAAACGCTGCTCACACATAGGCTAGAACTCACTAATCCAGAGGCGCCAAGTGATCAATAAAGAGCATCCGTATTTCACAAGCGAAATCAATGATAGAGTAACCCAGGGAATAACTGTCATTACCCATATTAAAAACAATTACAGAGTATAAACATAAATCTCGAAGAGGTTTGTACAGTTGTATGTTCAATTGGACTTTTATGCCTTTACCCCGGGCTTGCAGGGATGCTGAGAGCAAGGAAAGAGCTCTTCCATTGCATCGTCCATTCCATCTATTTGGTTTTGCTAATGATGGACAGAAGTGAGGATCTGGATTTGCAAGCTGTTCTCACACCATTTGTCTAGTTCTTATTGACTTAACCTGTTCCAGACTAAGCTTTAGTTTTAGGGTGTTAAATGGGAGGTATTGAAGATGGTTTAGCATTCAAGGTTTTAGCTTGACTTGAGAAAAATATAACATTTTCTACAGACCCGTGGATCTTTCTGTAGAAGGGTGTGTGGGACAGTTCCAGGTCTGGCTGCAACATCAATAGGATTGGAAGTCTAAAAATACCACAAGGAAAGACAGGGTTAGTGAGTAACACGATGTATAAAAGCAACAGAAAGTGAAAAATAATACTTGTTTATCATTAACATTGCCTAAGCACTGAAGATAAGCTTTTTAAAGAGAAAAGAATAACCATTATCACCCACTCAGTAATACATGCATTACAATCTCCATTTTCAACCTTTCATTGCCCACCAACGTCCCAGTACTTTAATCCAAAACATGTGAGGGAACAGTGACTGTTTACACTGGAACAATTTTTCCACTGCTGAAATCCTGATGAGTAACACACTTATGATACAGGATCTAAAGCAGGACCAAGCTTGTGCTCTGCTCCTTATCAGGACTGCACTGGAACTGGCTAAAACTGCCAACCTGACTGTCAGCACACAAAGCATCAGTAATTTCTTTAGTCACTGTACAAGGATCTGAACTCCATCCACAATGAGCTGTTACCATATGGACAGCAGGAAAAAGCAGAATCCAGTTGAAAAAAAAATTAAAGCTTTTCCCATGATTTTGATGTAAATGTTCAGCTAATGTAATAAAATGAAGCTTTGTGGAAAAAAACCAAAACAAAACAAACAAAACCAAACAAACCAAAGAAGAATCCAGAAGAAAACAAAAAACCACATTTAGACAGAGCTTCTTCCTATGCTAAAATGAAGGAAAAAAAGAAATCAGCTACAGTATCACTAACAATTAAGTAACAGAGTTGTTAACAGTCTGATTACCATAGACACAAAGAATTCCACTAATGAACTGCAATTTACATATTCAGTCATTACAGTGGATGGGCCAATTTAAGAAAGGAGGTGTCTTCTCTGCAGACATTTCAGTCCTGATTTCAGCCTTCAGTTGCAAAGACTACAGGCGACAGAATATGATTTCCTCCCGCTTCCAAATCAAGCATGACTTCATGGAAACAAAAGAAGAAAGCCCCAGACTCATCCCAGTGATCTGTCCCAGCTACCAGTAATGAGAGGAGAACCAAATCAGTGCATTCACTGTGGTGGAGCTGTGAGGGAATGATGGAAATGAGTAAACAGTTAACGATCACGATTTCTTAGAATCTTGATTATTACGGGACCTCACCTGAACACATACTGAGAACTGATGCTCCTGCTTCTGAAGTTAACTATGCCATTACATATATATATTATAAAATATATGTAGCTATATCTGAACCAAATAAGAAATAACTTCTTTTTGTAATAAACTTGGCAAAAGACAACGTCCCTCTGTGTAACTCAGATCTCCATTGTTCCAGGACCTGAACCACCTGCTCACTCTAAACCTAACCTGGATTGTTTGAGTATTTCTCACCTTGGGCTGAAATGCTCCTTGTAGTGAGCCAAAGGGGCCAGTTGGAGGAATCATGGGAGGAATACCTGATACAGCTGGAGGATAGGAGTGAAACAGCTGTAACAAAAAAAAAAAAAGAAAAGAACATAAATACAAGTGCACGTCAAAATGATGCCAGGAAGGTGAACAAGACAGAGCAAGCATTCCTGAGTAACATCAGGGAAATGGTACATGGAGAAAACTGAGAAGCATTGAAGACGTGATCTCGTTGCAACAATGTTAGTTAAAGCAGTCAATGAAATGTTCACAAATGTCATGACGTTTAGAGCTTAAAAGCAGTTGTAAAATCATAAATTAGCAACCTGTCCCCTGGATTAGGCTCTCATGGCAGAAAAGAGACTTTTTTTTTTTTAATTCCAACTACTCATTTTTAAATTGGATAGAGGTTTTAAATGGTTTCTGTTTGCAAACCACATCAAGAGAAAAGACAGAATACTGAGCCAAGTAAGACTCAGCAAACTACTGTTTTAAGTGGAAAAAACCCTTGCCAGTTCTAGGATATCATATCATTAAAACTCCATTAGTACGTTAGGATTTTCATAGTATCTGTAGGAAATGAATAAAATACATGCAATTCTTACTTCATTAGCCTGTCTGAGAGGATATCCTGCTGCATCTAATATTATCAGAGAGACCATCTGACTGGTTACAAATTTATTATTTAAACAAAACACTGAGGCAGAAACCCCCTCCAAACTGAGGGTACTGTTTTTTACAAAGACAGGCTACTAAGTATAAAAACCTGCACATCTCCACTGACCTCCCTGTTCCCAAAGTATCTGTTCTAAGAGAATTTGGGTTTAAAAAAAAAATTAACACAAACCCAACAACAAAAAGCAGTTCTGTACTAATGCAGACAAACACATGGGAAACAAGTAAATCATAATGTCCAAATCTTATCTTGTCACTGCGGTCGGCTGTGAATCTTTTACTCATTCAGTAACAGGTAACTCGCCCAACTCCAGGGAAAATGCTGAGATTACACACAAAAGGGCTTTTTGGTTGGAGTCAGGGGTTCAAAGCATCACACTCCAAATATGTTCTCACCGGGAAACCTGAGGATCTAACGGGGGACGGCTGCTCACTTTGCTGGTGTTGCCACCCAAAAACCTAAAGGGGTTATCTGACTGATACCAATTCACCTCTGGACAGAACTGACCAAAAAAATCAATCAATCAATCAATCAATCTATTGTATGCTACTTTTAAGATCAAAATAAATGAGTTAATGGCCAATTAACAGAAGCAGGACTGGGCAAAGTAAAAGACTGGACACGCAGGGTGGGTAAACACTGAGAAAAACACATCCCAGTGTACATCAGTATCATAAAGTTTTGATAAATTTGTTTACACCAGGCATATGTACATGCTTTTCTTAAACATTCTGCCTTCCACTAAGCCACTATCTTCCAAGGCTATTTATTCCTATTATGTTTACTGAAAGCTGAAAAAAATATTTCAGTATTTTAGAGGTATCAGAAGATTTTCTCAGTTTAAAAGTATAGTACCAAGTCTCCTTTCATAATATGCTTCTATTGTTATTTTTAATTCTATTTAATTTGGACCTGCTCCATTCAATGATGCAGAAAGCATTTTTAGATTAGCTGATACTGAACTGTAGGCATTTCAGAAATCATTATGAGACACGTGTCCTCATTTACAATAACTTTTAATGGGTAAAATGTGTTTTAAATCCTCCAGTGTCTTCTGCGTTTAGTTCTCCGTGTAATGGACTAATTCCAAACGATGGAAAGAAAATTAATACTTAATATTCTATTGGCTATGACTAATAATTAGGAATCCTTTCCCTAGAGTTTTATCACAAGTGGTAAGTTAATTAAATGTGACCTTTCCTCAAGGTCAAAATTATTAATAAAATATAAATATTGTATCTTCAGGATCTCTTTGTATCAGTTAAATTCCTTCAGCTTTCAAACCAAATCAGTGTCAGTATTTCCTTTTTTACTTCTCCCTCTCTTTTGAGCAACATTTTCCCCTTCTAGCTTTCTTCAGGGAACTATGTGGTACCTACAGCTTTCCTGGGGCAAATTCGACACTGAACTAAACCCAGAGTTAACTGCAGGTAAAAGTAAAGCCTCATGGTGCTACAGTAAGCCTCTCCAC
>JANIJG010009025.1:21914-41075 GCA_024611175.1 Megaceryle torquata | reverse complement strand
GTGTATGGATGCATTCATACACATTAAAAAAAAAAAAAAAAAAAAAAAGAGGTTACATTACTCAGGATCATTCTACTTTAGCAATATTTGCCTTTTCCAAAGAAGAAAAATAAAAAGTAAGAGTGAAAGGCGGATAGGGATTTTAGTAAACCTTAAATCAACAGGCTAAACCTCTTCCAGGAATGAGAGCTGAATGATACAAGATTTGTGGGTATTTATTACTATTATTGCAGTTTCATCTTTGACTTCTATTGATATAAACCCAATTATGGTAGTTACTCCATAAATACACTAACAAAGGTAACCCCTGTCTGAAAGAGATTAAAGATTCATATTTGTGAAGGAATAAAACAATACATGAGAGAAGAGCCTAATATTTTACCATATTACAATGCTTGAACCAAATAAAAAACAATCACTTTAGTTCAATGCTTCTTGAGTGGTACATCCTGATCTCAGTTATGGAAGGGGGAGAAGATCACAAAGAACACTTCTAGCAGAAATATAGCTGTACTCTTGAAAATAATTTTAGAACTCCAAATAAACTAAGAAAAAGATTTTTTTAAATACTACGCTGGATACCTACCATAATGTTACTGTTTAATTGTTAAGCTTTTCCTAAATTAAAATATGTTATTTCAAATGAACAGTTTCCAACTCAAACATTTTAAAAGACTGCAAAAAAATATCCTAAGACTAGCTGAATAGTGCAATCAAGATTTTCAAAACATTGCACATTGCTAAACAGCAATGTAGTAAAGGGAGAAATATTTCACTCTATTCTAATTTTACCTGTTCCAAATAATGAAGTGACAGGTTTATATATTTGGCTTCTGTCAATAAGTGACCTCCAACTCCAGTCTTTGCAACACGCTCTGATCCAGCAAGGTCTACTAAGTGTAATTTGGAGCGTCGGATAATTGCAGATCCAGGCTCCTTGCTGGAGATGTGAATGGTGAAAATGCAGTGTGATCGGGTTGAGGCTTGATTCATTGGTGTCTACAGTGGAAAAAAAAAAAAAAAAAAGGGAAGAGTTCACAATGTTAATTTAACAAATAAAGGTAGCTTTTTATAGCTAAATAAATTGTCAACTGAAATCACATAGCCATTTCTTTATGCAAGAAGAACCCCGAAGGATTTACCTGGCACTCACATTCTAGCCAAATACTTACATAACTTTGATCAGGACAAATTCAGGCAACGAAGAGCAGCCATCTGCTTCTTCCAATATACTCTTTATAAGTACATCAGCAAAGCAGGTGGCCTTACTATGCTGAGGAATACTGAGGAACACCACACAAGGGCACCTTTTCAGAGGTAAAGTTACTAATTCCTGATGTCCAAGAGGTTATCAATTTCACCGTTGTTAATCCCATTTTAAATTTCTTTTTTTTTACTAGATAGCTATCGGTGTAACTAAGACTAGGACTTTCCATAAGGCTTTAGACTTTCCCTTATTTTTACTTTTATAAAAAACTTAACTTGGCAAATCAGTACCAGAATTTTACATGGCATAACAGAGTTTTCAAAAAAAAAGTTTGGCTTTAAATATATTTTTTTGGAATAGCTACTGCCACACTTCCTTAACTAGACACATGTAAATCCTTAGTCCATTTTAAGAGATGCTCAGCTTTAGTATGACTTTAGTAGTCTTCCCAATATATTTGAAATGCACAACAGTAAATTTTAAACAACTCTCAGATAATTCATTTTAATTTTCAAATGACTACATGCCATCACATCTGCACCTTTCTTCTCTTAACATACAAAATTTTTTTAAGCATCTAAAGACTCTTTTGTTTAGTTATATCAAGCTTTTGTTGGAAACTTTATCAGAATTCCTTATAATCCTCATTTCATAGTTAAAGCTTTAGAATGTGTATGTAGATTACAGGTTTACCACACAAACAGTATTTTTATTTATAAACTGCAACAAGTATGACTATATTGTTATCAGGGCATAAATACTTGACCTACAGAAAAATAGGGTGATGAATCAAATAAATATTTCAATATTTATTTTCAATATTTCAATATTATTGAGGTAGCAATTAAATACACATATAATTAAATATGTTTTAAAAGTTGATTAAAAAAATCCTGGTTAAATTGTATACATTAAACTTTTGCCTATACTTTACTCCTCTGTTATTCTAGAACAATTATTTAACTAGGCAGACCCATTAATTCAGACTAGCTAAACTGAGATATTGCTTGTTTTACCATGGTCTGCTTCGGAATGAAACATTCTAGATGTTAAAATAGCCTGTCCATTGCAGGTGTTGAAGGTGTTGTCTTGTTAAACCAAAAAGTTTTCTGCTCTTAGCAGAAAGACTTGCAAGATGAATATTCCTTTGCCATGAATAATAGGAATAGTTACACCTCTTGGTTGAATTATCTCCCCTTCAATTTCCAAATATTTTTTTCCAGCCTTAATAACGCCAGCACAACTGAACTGGTTTTGGGAAATGATCCAGGGCAAAGAAAGAAAAAGTCTGCAAACCATAGGAAACTGATCCAGGTTAAATATATTATTTGGTAACAGCGTAGATGTAAAAAAGCAGTTGTGCTAGAATAACCAAGAATAGCAGCTTAAAGCATGTGAACAAGTAGATGGTGTGCAGGAATAGTGTACGATTGTTATTGGTGAACAACGAATGAATGAAATTACAGCCTTAGCACAATTTTAGTTTGGGCTGCTTTACCTAATAAAGCCAAGCTCAGAAGGAGAGGGAGAACAGTTTTGAGCATTAATTTATAAAGAAGAGGAATTTTGGAAGAATATAGGCAAGCCACTTGCTCTGCTCAACAGCCTGGTTTCTAAGGATCAGTCCACAATCCTGTGAAATGAGCACCAGAGCACAGTCACATATTATGCTGTCCTCAGAGGTGAAGCTAAACAAATGAAGGGGCAGTAGCATGAGAATGAAAAAAAAAAACAGGCTCAGGGAAAGGTGTCAAGCAAGGTTAAGACTCCCAAACATATTTAAAATGCAGTTACACTAAGGAAAGATTATATACTATTCAAACGTACTTTATTTAGCAATTCTAATTCCATGAATAATCAGACACAGCTTCACTTATTTTACTAGAACTATAATTTTACTACTTGTAGCTTTGTGAAACAGAACTGAATATTTTATTTTTCCATCTCAAAATCCACAACAGAATTAATATTTAAGGACATTCTCCTCAACAGAATTGATATTTAAGGACATGTTGCACTACAGTCATGGCATCGGTCACACTATACTGCAGACAAATCTAAAACAGATCAAGTATCAATACAGGTCTAGCTATAGAAGCACAAAGTAAAGCTTGCTATGAAAGAAGCAGAAGACATTATCATACTTCAGAGTAAGCATTCTTAAGGAAACTTAAGTTTCACTATATGGCAAAACCTCATGTGATTCAAAACGTGCTTTTAGTCACACCTGTTTAACCCCAATAGAGGCTAAAATATTTAAAGCATAAGAGAAAATAATTTCAGGACTCAAGAGTTCCAAAAGTTCAGGGCATTGTCCTATTGGGTCTTTATCATTTGTAGCAATAAACTATCCAGAGCTTGTTTACACATTCAGAGCAGATTCTGTTGGACTGGTCATTAGAAATTCCATTGCTTTTCTCTCCACAACTACTTTTTTCATGTCAAGTGAGTGAAGCTGATTTGGATGTCATTGGATAAAATCTCAAATGCTGTATTTATAAAGTCCTTCTTCAGAGTAGAGCCATGCCTTACTTTAAACAATACACCAATACACCTTTTTATAAAATATTCTTTCTCCATTTTGCTGTTCACATGCATACAAAGCTCCACTGGAACTCTTGCAGGAAGCGTAAAGCACTAAACATTAAAACTATTAAAAAGGATGTGATCATGAAATGTTAATTGCAGCCATAATCCCCCACATTTTGCTACCACACAAGTAGATGCAAAGCACACAGCAACAGAAATGACAACATGTCAGCATCTTCAGTCAGAAAAAAAAAAGGTTTTTTGTTCGATTGGTTGGGGTTTTTTTGTTATCTTACATATGCAACTTCTGAGTATTACCATTCAGCTGTTCAGGATGTTTGAAAAATGAAAACAAACAAACAAGATTTTCTGGACAGTGTCTCAGAGCCTACTAAAAGATTCCTTTAGTGGCTTTCAGAGTTCATTTTGGCTTTGTTAGCAGTATTCAAACCATATGTATATGAAATCATCCTCACACTAATTTGATGTGATGAAGGAAAAAAAAGAAAGAGGAGTGGCCTGGCTCTCAGCAGATGGTTGCTATTGTGAAAGTTATATATAGAACGACCGATGAGCTGCAGTTACTTACAAAGAAATAATTTTTTCCAGGAATTCTGTGACATCATAAACCACATAAGCAGACTTCAGATGCTTTGTGATATCACATGAACACTACAAAGGAATTAATTCCAGGTCATCTGTTGCTGCCCATTTGTGGCATGGTAAAAGAGGAATTCAATAACATTTTTTTCAAGTTCACGATTTCATAAAGCATCAGTGTTTTGTTTGATCTTGGAAAATATGTACAAAAGACATTTCAACCCAAACAACCCACTCTTTTTCTCCAGGACCAGGATATATCTGTTCTCTGAAATTAAATAAAGCATATAGAAACTTTGTGACTTAAAACCATTGCATATATTCATACAACATTTGCAATAAAGTGTTTTCTACCTAAACGAAAACCTGTAGTACAGCCATATTGCAAGAGGCATCTGAGGAAGGAATACAAGGTCATGAAAGGTCCAAAAACTTGATGGAGACTAAGTTATCCATATAATCGAATTGTTATCTATCTTAAATCAATAAAATGCTGCATGAGCTCCTCCCTATACAAGAATTTATGCATTTCCCAAATCCTTGATTTCCTGCAGGTTCTTTTATAAATATTGTTTCCACTAAGAAGAATATCCAGAAATAGAATGTTACTGGTCTAAATAGAGTTCTTAATAACTGAGGACCTAAGAAGAACAAAGATTCTTAAATAGGAGAAATGAAAAGCTTAAGGCATATGAAATTTTGAAAATCACTATTAGGCTAACAGAAGCTGCTACTATCTGGAAGAATAACACATTGATTATGGCTGCCAAATACAGTCAGACAGAGAAAATACAAAAGAGAGTTCAGGACAGCTGGGACAAAAAGATTTCACAGGTGATAAACACAGTCATTCAGCCCATATTGGAAACTATCTCCACTTGGCAGTTTATACAGTTCCAGTGGAATCTTTTCTTCTATGAATCAAAATATTTAGACATTAGAAGATGATTTTCCTGTATGACCTAATTAGTGACTAGTCAAGGCATAGATGAAAAAATGCGGATACTGAATGCTCCCATTTTTTTGAGAGCATGTCTCAGTGAAAGGGTGAAAAATCTTGGTTCAAGAAGGGTTTCTTTTGCATCTTAAGTTTATTGTTTGTTTGGGTTTTTTGTTTTGGTTTGTTTTTTTCTTTTGAACTTTTTGAAGGAAGGCAAGGGAAGAGAGAAAATCACTGATAGCATTGAAGGCTGGTATCATCGATATCAAATTTATTTTCTCTAATAAACTGCAATCACGAGGATATCTGTAAGAAGAAGTTCTAACAGCTTCAGTTATTTCACAACTCAGTAAGAAAAGAGACATTGTTTCCTACGAGAATGAAAATTAAGCAATGTAGCAGTTTCTTTCTTTGTTGGAAATTCATCCTTAGAATATTCTGGTATTTTCACACTGTTGGTTTATACCACAGAACTTCTTAAGTTTCTGCTAGGCCGAAGGACGAGAGATTCTTTGTTGAAAAACAGTGGATATATCTCTCTAGTTAATATAAGCTCTTAATGAATATAAACTCCAGCAGTTCCAACAGAACCATGCTATATGGAAGGGTATGTAAGTTGAAGAATTGGAGGTTCCTGTCCTTATAGCTGGTAGATGAGTGAGATCTTAATATATATTTAGGTTCCTTTCTGATTAACATGACAAAAGTAAAGGGACTCCCCAGGTGTACTTGGATATGCTTGACACAGCTGAAATTGCAATTTATTGCTATGAATATATAATAAGTGCAATCTAACACTTCCCTGATTTCTTAAACCAATACTTTACCTTTCCATATTTACTAGAAGTACAGTTCCACAGTTAGACAGTGGTGACTGAGGTAACTTTTAAAGTAATTAATATTCTCGTGTGAGTATATTTTTAAACTTTACATTATACAGTGCTTTTCATCTGTATAAATCTCAAAGCACTTTAAGGACTATTCCAAGTAGTACATATGACAAGGGATTGTTTTACCACATAGAGAAATGAAAGCACTTGTGCTGAAATAATGATGTCATTTAGTGCTAATGATAGGTTTGTCAGAGTGCAAATAAACTAACAATTGACACCAATGAGAAATCTAGGAAAGCACAAAGTTGTAAATCATTCTGGAACGCAGACCTAACATGGATAACATGTCTTCTTGGCAAAAGCTTCATTTAATCTCATATGTTCACACATTCAAATCCTATTTTTCATATTTAATCCAAGAAAAAACACATTCAAACACTAAAAGTGTTTTTCTAAATATATTGAAAGGACAATAAAAATAAATACAAAGGGAATTAGTCCAACTCAATGGTCACAACTCCCATCAGAAGTATTTAGAAAAGACCACTCCAGCCAAAGACATTTTAATAGCTTATCTACTAAAATGGTTTGTGAACACTATCTAAATGGCCAGATGCTTATTTTTGTACATGAACTCTTTTAGATGCTGCTGATACCATCTGTGTCATATGTGCAAATTAGATTTTGGAATACTTTTTTTTTTTTTTTTTGCATGTATTTGACACACCTAAATCATAAAGTTTTATTAAAAATGGAGAAAAAAAAAAATCAGATAAATTTTTTATAACCTTGCCCTGTGGTTCTTATATATGCAAATGTAACCAGAAACTGTATGTCATTGGAAAACAAACAAAAATATAGGCCTTAGAACTGGAAGAGCTGCCAACAAAAGAAACAAGTTTTGGGATTTGTTCTCTGCCTCTTTCTCCCTGGCAAAGTATAAGAGACAAAAACTTCCTAATTGGATTTTTACATTATGCAGAGTTTGTGCACAGATGTCTCCCATCTTATCATTTCCACAACTTGCAGTACATGTCTAAACTAGAGCAAAGGATTAGTCCTAAACTAACCCGTAAACCAATCCTACGTAAATCACATCAGCTTCCTCTTTTTTCCTTCTCATGAGCTATATAGTTATGTACGGGAAAGAATTATTTGGTTATAAGTGATCCTTTAGGTTCTTACAGTTAATTAATTGTATCCTATAAAACACTTCAAATATTATGATCACTTTCAGTTTAGCACAGTCAGTTTTGAGGCCAAAATGCAGTTCTTCGATCACAACTTAGACTCCACTACAAGAGGCAATGCAGAAATTCTTGGTTTTATTTTCAAAATGATCCTGCAACTCTTCAAAGAAGGGTTATCTCAGAGGTAAAGCTTTAGATTGCAGTTTTAGAGGCCACTGATTTCATATGTGATCCATGTGTCATCTTATTTTTTCCATAGCTAAAGTCATCATCATTAAAAAAGATGAATCAAGCATTCCTTTTACTTTCTTTGAAATTTGGGTTTATTCATCTTGTGTCTTTTTCTTTAAAGTTTACTTAAGTAGGGTCCTAATATTTTTTGAGGTCAGGAATTGTTACCATAGCTTAAAAATATGGATCTCTGGAGAAGTAGTTATGGTTGATGTCATAAATCCTTTTCCCTAGACCTGTGCATTAATCCCTTATTTCTGCAAACACTATTTTCTCATTCTGATGTCATTGTATAAAGTACCACAGTCACCTAAAGCCAAAAATGCCAAATATTAATGGGTGTTAAATTCTGAATGCCTAAGAGGAAGCAGAACTCAGTAAGCTTACAGAACTGTACAGCAACGCACCTGCGGCGGTTGTAAAGAAACAATTTATGTGATAACTAAATAAATAAAACTTCTGCAATGAAATTCACATCATTTGAAGATCTTGGAACCATATTAGCATTCAGCCTAAGCAAATAAATATTGCTGCAATGGGTGGTAGCTATTCCAAGGAAGTACTGTCTGCATTTTTTAATTTTAAGTAAAGGATCTTAATTAAAGATCAATGAAACAATAACTTTGTAGTGTTTAACAAAAAACTCTTGTTGTGGCAAAAGAGACAAAAGTGACAGTGGCACAGCATTTGCTAACCCAAGCCACTCAGATTAGTGAATTCTCTCCTTTTGGGATCCCACACATAGTCACATCTATTCTTAAATTTCTAGCAAGTACTAGCATGCTCCAAATAAAACTACCAAGTATTAGATTATAAAATAAACTAAGAGGGATTTTTCTTCACACAACACAGTCAAGTCATGGAACTTTGTGTCACATGAGATTTCATTATAAAAGTCTGCCTAGGTTCAAAAAAGTATCTGGGCAAATTCATGTAAAGAAAAAATAAAACCAAGGTATATAACAACAGAGCTATAAATAGTCTGAAACACATACCAGTGAAGATGAGATTAATAAATAGAAGTAACATTATTTACTTGGTTTATCTTTTATTCTATATATTTGCTATTGGCCGTTGTTCAAAACAGGAAACTGGAGCAGATGTATCTTTGGTCTGACATATTAAGACTATTTTAGTTTTACTGAATATAACTTCATCTTGACCTTTAATGACTTACCATCTTCATTAGTTCTGCTATTTGTTCATGATTTTCAGTGTTTGGAATATATTTTCTCTTTAGTCAACATTTTCCAAATGTGTAACACAGTTGCCCTTTACAATTTATGACCCTGTCAGCCAGCAGCACACCATTCTTTAAATATTCTGTCTTATTTTCATACACCACTCCTCTAAACTGATCTGAGATTTCCTGACGATCTTTCTCTGTGCAATGAACTTTCTTCTTCTGTTTTCATTACCATGTATCATAACAAATTTTCAGGTTTCTGAACTCAATGTCATCTTTTTGTCCCCTCTATTACACTTTTTCAAGCTCCTCACCTCTAAATTGGATCAAATTTTCCATTTCAGTATCATCAAACAGTTCCTTGCCTCAATATTCATATTTACTAACAGCCCTTAAATACAGCTTATCTCTTGCCTTAATGTTTTTCTGAGTCTAAAAATGTTACTGCTGAAATATTCTCCCTTGAGAAAAAGAGAACAAATAATTTTTTTTCCTATTTGCATTTTGTAATCAAATGCTTCTTCCCCTGTGTCCAAGTGTATACAGACAGCCAGCAGGAACAAAAAAGTACTTGAATATTTCATATACTTTAAATGTCTTTCTTGGCATTGATTTATTATATATCTTTTTCATCAGACAAAGGAAAAAACCCCACAAATTTCTGAAGTACAATTATCTGTGTTGTAGTAAAGACACATTGACAGTGCTCACAGTATACAATACACTTTTTATATTTAGATTTTATTTCCAAGTATGAAGATAAGAAAAAAAAACCCAAAACCCTACAGATTTAGGATATGGAAATATTTCATTTGAATTTTCCAGAATCAGTAAAAACATCCTTGTCTTTGCATACTGACAAATATTTATTTTGTATATGCTTCAAACTACCCTTTAGGTGTTGGGGGGGGGGGCTGGGGGGGGGTGGTTTTTTTTTGTTTGTTTGCTTGTTTTGTTTTTTATGCACAGCACAACATTTACACAATAAGAAGGGAAAAAAGAAAGGACTGCTAACTATTTCAAGGCAATTCAGTACTTGCATAGGAAAGTTTGACAATGCTTTTTAAGGCCTTGTTTTCTAATCTATAAATATGAATGTTGATACATGCTACATTCAAAAGTCAGACTATGGTTTATGAGGGTTTTTTTCCCCTTATTTATTTTACTTATAGGCAGTTATGACATTAACAACCACCAATCACGTTCTCTACAAAAAACCAGACAGTTCTTTGCAAGGTGAAAGCTATCATCAGTGAAATGCTTATTTAATTGTGTGCTCAGAAAGAAGACAGATATTTATCTCCAAATATACATCTTAAGTGGAGAAGTTTATGATCATTTTAACTCTGGTGGTGTTAAGTAAGATTTGTAGCAGCAGTTCTCACCTCAGCAATCACTCTGTTGGTGTCTCCCAAGAAGAGTAGGTTTAAGGCTTCCTCTTCATTGGTTGCTTGCTGAAGAGATAAGTTTTTCAGATGAATGTTCTGATCAGGGTCTTCCATTATTTGCACTTTTCTATACAAAAAAAAAAACAAGGGAAAGAAAAGAAAATAAATAAAGACAACTAGAATTGTTGTAAGGCAATCTCTTTTCTTTGCATTTCAATTGTTCCTAAAAGGAGACATCTAAAACCCAAATGCAATTATAATAAAAGAACTGAAAACATGAAGTGTAAAAGATGCACATTAAAGGAAGTACTGAACTTTTTATTTTTAACTATACAACACCTCCTTTTTGTGCCTTTTTTATAAACTTCCAGATAGAAAATGAATATATAAAGCCTTGGGATTTTTTTTTTTTAATGAGATATAGTAAAATCTTAAAAGCAAGAGGTTAGATGAATCATCACAAACAAATAATTAGCAGGGGTTTGCTTGGCATTACCACAGCTATTTAAACCCAAATGATACGTAAAGCATACTGTAATCTTGATGTACAAATAGGCATGGAGTATTTCAGAATCAACACATCTGTAGCCAACATGTTTCTAATAAGTTTGCATTTGTAAGGAATATTTCTCTTTTCATTCTTCTCAAACAATAACTACAAATGTAAATGATCCTTTCTTAAATTAAAAGCAAACAAACAGAATGACCATATTTATTTCAGTTGAGATTAGAAAAGCTCTTAGTTGTACTTTAAGCCTTAAAGTTCAGAAAAAGGAAGTTAGATGCAAGTAGCAAGGAGTTTCTTGTCAGTCCAGGAGAGCTACTAAATATTACTAAATCTCCTTTTCACTTTAAATAGCCCTTTTACCTAAGATTTTCTTTTTCTTTTCTTTTGATCAGGTTACTGAGATTTACACTTTATTGTCTTTACAGAGTAGCCATAAGAATCTCCTCAGTTCGGACATTCTAGAGTACCCAACATGGAAGCCAAGTAGTTGCATAACTGGATTTGAAAATATCCCAGAGTGAAGACTCTAGTAAAATTGAAGTACACTTATTCTTAGAATGAATGACATGTCCTTCAGAACATGTGAACTGCATGCCCTAAGATAACTTAGAACTTGTAAAAATGCTAGGTCTTATTTTAAAAAACAAGTGTTTTCTCTGTTAAGTATAGATAAGACTTCATAAATATATCCATACACATATATGCATATGTACATGTATGTATGTGTGTATATATATTATTTTTTCCATATTCTTCACAGTTAACCACAAGAGGGAGTATGGGGCTTGAATTTTTATCTCTAGGTATTTCTTGCACATTAATTGCTCCATGCTGCTTCAAAATCACAGTTTGGGGTTTGTTCTGCTTTGCTTGACTTTTTTTTTTTTTTCTCCAAACCTGAAAGAATCAAATAAAGCAGCTCAACTGTGTTGCACAGTATTACTCTTAAGTATTTAGAGAAATAGTCTATCCTCTGAAAGTCAAAACATTGGATTGGATATACAGAAATAATAAACACATTGCAATACACTCCCTATTTTCAGGAAAAAACTACATGTAAAAAGTACACACAATGCTTCTTTACAAGTCATAACAATTGTTTTCCCAAGTATGATTACATCCCACTTATAGCTTTATTTCTATGCAGTAAGGTAAGGCAGCACTAGTACAGTCACAAAATCCTGCTTCCCCCATTCAGAGCATAAACTGAGAACTGTAATTCTGTTCTCACATAACAATGTTTTGATAATGTCAAGCTGTATTCTGTCTGCAATTTCATGCATCAAATACTAAAGCCCAGAGTGGTTCTGATTACACTGTGATGCTTTGATTAATTTTATATTTTGAAATTGCATAGTAAGCATCATCTATCTCTTTTTATAATTTAGGAAAATAATGCTGTTTACTGTGCACATTTGGCACAGTACTTAAACTTTTAAAGATCTTTTCAGATTACATTTTGACCCTTAGTTATAAATAATTTACAGACAATGAAAATATTAGTTTGGACAAAAAGCTCTGGAGGATTATTATATCAGAAGAGAAACAGTGGGGACATCACAAACCATTGAGAGCCTCCTGTACAGAGGCCTTGCAGCTATTAAAGGGATTTCCAGATGGAACTCTAAATTTTCACATCTTGTTAAAACTTCCTCAAAAAAACCAACTTAAAATATTTTGGAAAAC
Organism: Megaceryle torquata; assembly: GCA_024611175.1. NCBI lineage: Eukaryota > Metazoa > Chordata > Aves > Coraciiformes > Cerylidae > Megaceryle > Megaceryle torquata. The sequence goes on along the minus strand of JANIJG010009025.1, from coordinate 28,777 downwards.
AAATTACAATTTTAAAATCAAATTCCCTATGATTATATCTGTCTTTAGGGTTTAGAACTGAGGAAATAGAATATAATCTCAAAAACATAAACATTTATGAATTAATCATAATGATTTAAATAAACAATATATGAGGATACATACCTTCTATGACATTAGCAGAAAATAGTGATACTACTTCAGCATGAGGACACTACACAGTCAATAATATACAAAAGGATAAAAGTGAAAAGCAGCAAGAATGGATCTTGGACTCTGTCCAGAAGAACAGAATAAACTAATGGATAATTACAGCTAACCTTTGTGTAAAGTTGCAAGGAACTTCAGGTTTTAAGAAAGAATGACCAAGATCATAATTTTATATATTAGTGAAAAAAATGATCTTACAGAATACCTGAATACCACATCAGAGGAAAAAGTCAACAGAGATTCAAAAGGGAAGGTTATATAGTTATTCAGTGACCAGCACAGCTTTCAATAGCACAGAGATTAGACCTGAGACCTGACAGAACTATGAGATGAGTGCAGACTGTTTTGCAGGTACCTCAAACTGTGATGGGAAATTCTTCCCACTGTCTCCAACAAATACTACACGTGAGACAAGAACAGTTTGCTTGTTGTACACTTTATGGACACAGGAGCGCATTGATACTGACTGAGACTGATGCACATTTAGGAGCTAGTGATCCAGGGGATAGTTAACCTGAGCAGGCACAGCCTGTGCTGTGCTGCACGCACAGCATGGAAGTCAAGCCTGTGATTTTCTGCACAGACCTCTTGGCTGAAGGATAAATTCAGTCAGCTCATTTTAACAGAAGAGCCTGCAGGCAGCTCCCTTCTGGTCATCACACTACCTGCATGGCCTTACCTTCATCAAAAAATGCCCTAAGAAGTTCTTACAGAACACCTTTTAGAAATGGAACTGCTTTCTTGCAAGAAAATTATACAATAGCTCAAACAACCAAAGAAGCTCTTCTTTTCATGGACAAGATCTGCGCTGCTCTGCACAGTGTGCTGTGGGGAAATCCATTTAGGCTTCATCTGATGCTTCATGAACGCAGGGTGCCCAGCATCTGATAGGATATAAGATTTACTTGACATCTATATTCCTCTTCTCATGCTGTCTTATTAAAGCAGTTACCTTATTCCATTAGTTATTGGGCCTTTCTTACTGAGATCCAGAAAGAGACAGACATCCACTGTCTCTCCCCCCCCCCAACCCTACTGTGCAGAACAATGAGTCAGAATAGAAAGAATGTGATTGGCGGTTCAAGTACAAAAAAATGTATAATAGCTGTTAGAATTTGCAGGCAACTGCAATAATCTCACTCATAAAACAATGTTTTTAAGTAATACTTTAATATTCAAAAGTAAAGTTGCCTTGAACAGCACAGCAATAATCTGAACTGAATTAATTTACTCATTCAATGCCCTTAAAGTCACTTTAGAAAAGTTTCACTGATTTCTTCCTACTGCTTTTTAGGAAACAAATCAACATAGTATCTGGATGGGAATTAACTGTAAATAATATATGCTGAAGTTATTTTACACATAAAAAGTGTAATTTGTTTGAATTGTAATGAACAAAACATGATCTTTGCAAAAATTATTCAGAACGGTTTTCAGCTCTCTTCATTAACAACAAAAAAGCTTAAATTTTACAAACCTTTGTATTCTCCTGATCTTTAGTATTCAGTAGCAACACCCTGAACACTTCTCATTTTGAAAGAATGACTTTCATATGAAAAGAGTGAGATAATAAGATTATTAGCTTTAGAAATTTTACAACACTGGTAGTTCTCAAAACACTGAAATACAGTTCTTGAGCAACACAGGTGTTATTATACTTCCTGGTTTAACTTTGCATGTCAGTAGTTTGGTAACTCTTAAAGGCTCTTGTAGAGCAGTGGAGAAACAGAAGAGTATAAACACATTTGAGGTAGTTAACCAAAAATATTCAACTACAGATTTTATTTTTTAAGTGAAAATATTTTACACTGCTCGTTGTGGAATATAACATTTCTGAAGGCTGGCTCTTATGTCTTCCTTTTTATGGAATTGAGTTCACTTAATCTACAGTTCAAGTAAACTTTCTGGAGCATAAGCTGGGAATGAATTCTCAAAGGATTCAGTACAAATTATCTACATTGTTGTTTTGTTTTTAAAATGTCAGCCAACATCATACTAAATCTTTAAAGAATATTTACACAAAAATGAGGAATCACTTGCACTGTCTGGGTGTGGATTACATTTTTCCCTGGCCACATCACTCCAGAAAAATGGTTGTCTGAGCTCTTTGTGAAGTAGTTCCTCCACTACTGCAGTTTCAACTGACATTTTAAGATAAAATAGCACTGATTTTAGTTTGTCTTCACAGAATGTAAGGGTTGGAAGGGATCTCTGGAGATCATCTAGACCAACCCCTCTGCTAAAGCAGGTTTACCTACAAAATGTTGCACAGGAATGTATCAAGGTGGGTTTTGAAAAGAGAAGGAGACTCCACAACCTCTCTAGGCAGTCTGTTCTAGCGCTCTGTTGCATGCAAAAGTATCACCTGCCATAGTCTGGACAACTCAAGTGTTAACCTATAGGTTGTCCTGACAATCTATTACTAATGGTTCTATAACCTCAGTATGTTTTTGGTTTTGTTGTTATTGCTCAATGCCAAGAAAGTTCTCAATAAATAATATAAAATAGTTAGGAAGAGTTTCCACTGGTAGGTTATAACTAAAGTGAAATTGATTTGATTCAGTATCATGGAGTCATATAAATTACAAATACATTATACAACAGAGAATCTATTAAAGGAGGAAACTTCTTGCACAACTGCAGAGCAAATGAACAGCTTCAGAAAATTTTTTCTAACTTGAACAGTCCTGCAAATTTTTTATGTAACTATAACATTGAGAATCAAATAGTCTTCCACCAGTTATATTTTACAGCAATAATTTTATACTTTTTACATGTTTGAAAACAATAATAATTTCCTTGTATAAACATGGAACTCTCTACAGCTACAACCAGAATTGGATTGTCAATATAAAATTCAATGTTTGAATTCTAACAAGTAAGTTTCTTCAGGTGCATTTGTATCTGCATATGCTGTGTTTCATCTACAGTGTAACAAAATTAAAACAGTCAAGTTTGCATAAGCAAAACAAGTTACAACTTACAATTGTAAATTAAGGCATATTGTATATGAAGCATGATGGTATATTTAATAATATCATCTATGGGCTACATGTAATAACATTACAATTGAATATCATGAACTTTTTTTTTCTGTGAAAATAAAAGTTTCAATGGAATTTCAAAACCAAACTTAGTTGATATATAAAATATCTGTACCTATTAGAAACATGATACATATTTATGTATACATATAAAAGTACGTATATGCATGCATCTCTGCATATGCATACAGAATTATGTAATTCTATATATGACTCTACATATGTTTGCATATAGATAGACATATAGAGATACAGATATATGAACTACATTCACACATTTGTCAGGAATTTATTTCCAGAAAAGCAGTGATTTTTTTGTGAGAGCCTCTTCCCTTCTCATGTGGCAGACTATCTAACGAAACGATTAAGCAGTATTAAAATGAAAATTTATACAGAATATACAAAGGATGGTTACACATGAAATCTTGACTTGAGGAGCTAAGATTCCAAATTTAATCATGCAATAATTAGACGCAATGGTCAGTTTTAAATATTTTTATTATTCACTTTGCCTTAAACATCAAATACAATTTTAAAGTCTCATTTTTCCAGTACTATCAACAAGTCTGTTGTGCACTTTTCTTAACTTCTATTGCCTGAATGCCATCACCCTGTGCTTATTCCTTCTATTGAACTAATAATGTAAAGTCATTCACATAGAGATTGCTAGACAGAAGCACGTATCTTTGATTCAAATTGCATCCCCTTTTTTTGCAGGAATATGTTAACAATACTGTGCTGAAACAATCTGTATACTCTTGAGTCTAACTAATGTTTTGCTTACTTTTCTAAAATTACACATTTCTTCAACACTCTTCTGTCTATCTTATATGCTTGGGAGTGTATCAGCACAGACTGCTAATATTTACCCAAGCATAAGTAAACCTGCTTTGCATGATGCTTAAAACCATGATCCACCATGGAGTTCATCAGGAAACTATGCATAGTATGACCCTTTTAAAGTACAAAAACCTGTAAGTTCTATTTAATATTCTCATTAAATACATGCTTTCAAAAAAAACTCAAGGAAGTTAGATTATTCTGTACTTTGCTTACTAGCACTAAAATCTTACTAGGTCTTAAGCACATAAAGCTATCAGGAAAATGAAATATATATTAGATAATAAACACCTGATATATTTTAAAGCACGTAATTATTATTTACCTACATGTAACTACTATTTACTTTGTCATTTAGAAAAATTAGCCAAGTAACTAAAACATAGTTAATCATCCAACTATTGTTTCCTTTCAACTACACTTTCCTGCAATTTTTACTCCCTTTTTAGCTCAGAATGACACTATATATTTTTAAATTTTGAATTTCTAAATTACTATCTTAAAAAATAAACAAACAATTGTATTAATTAAATACTTCCATACAATGCTAAGTCTGAGTGATGAAGGTATACTTTTAGTGTATACTCCATAATTTTTGACAAATGATGTAATGGAAACAATAATGACCAAGTATAGCAAAACCATTAAGCACTTATTAGGATTATTTACTCCAAAGTAGAGTATTTAGAGATTCTAAAATTCATTATGTTTTTAAACATTCAGAACCTGGTTTTAAAAACTGACATGTTTTCCAGAGCTTATGACCCCAAAATAAGTTGTAATTAAATTAATAAAATTAAAAATAATTCAATTTAATAAGTACAATTTAATAAAATGAACAAAGGCAATGAATTCAAATAAAATATTGCAGAAGTTAATAAATTACAATAATGATTTAGTAAACTTGAATAACTTAATGGCATTAACTTTCATAAGCTGAGGAGAAGTGTAATAGACTATATTTACACACAACTGAAAAAAAAAAAATCAATCTGCACCTGTAAAAATGGGCAGAAAAATTAAATTCTTATCCAAATTAGTCTCTGATTTAAGATTTTTCTCTGCATAGAACAGGAAGCAGATTAAAAAAATTAATTTAATTTGTAAACTTTACCATCAAAGACATCAGTAAATACATACAGTTCTTATAGTACCAGTGTGTTATAAGGTGATAAAATATTAAATATCATGGATGAAAAAAGCAATAATGTCCACTTAGAGCCAAATCTCACAGCTTTGAGTTTGTTGCCCTCCTTATGTCTAGACTAGTTTGGTTTATGAAGACCAGTCTTAAAACTTTTTTTGTAGATATATGTCCTAGATATCACATATTGTGCAGAAAACTAAAGCTGTATTTTAACGTGACTTGGAAGATATTTTTTAAATAAATAAATAAAATGGATTTAATATGTTAAGGACATACTTAGCTATTTTGATATCAAATTCTATTGATTTTCTGTTGCTGCCCCATTGGCAGTTTGGTTTGTTTCCTGCTCTTGTATCAGTAGTGATTAAATTGTTATTTCCATGTTTTATTCACCATCATATTGAGTGAGAAAGTTTATGGTTCCCAGTATTATCTCATGGCATTTTCAAATCCAGGCTGTCAACAACTCACTTATTTATATGTATTTATATGTACTGAGTTATTTTAAGAATAACAGACTATAAACTATTTTTACAGAAGAAACTTAGAAACCAGGAGTTGGATTTCCTATAAAATCTAAGATCTTAAACTTCACCAGTCCTATGTGTTCATGACACACAAACCCGTATTTACTACTCTTCTCCAAGTATTAGTAGGTGCTAGTATCTTATCAATGAAAACAATTATATTTACTTCATAAAGGATTAATATTTTATTTTCCTTTGAAGTTCCTTGTGGCCTTTTTATCTGTTGTCTACCTTATTTCATAATTGCTTATTCTAGAAAAATAATTATTTTTGGAGGAAAAGGTCCAAGTAAAGGCAGGGAGTTTTTCTCCCTAGTGTTGCAAGGAAATACTGCCTGTTACATGTCTCTGTCATGCACTCACACATACATACCATATAAAGAGGCAGGCTGTCATGAGAAAAACAAGTATACCTTCTCTTTTGTTTTCAGAAGCTGCAATAGATCTCATTATATCAATATATGTTTTCATACTTTCACCTTCAGTTACTTCCATCTAGTTCCCCTAGCCCTCTATATGTACAAATTAAGAGAAAATCTAGACAGTGTTGATGCAATTGAGAAAACAAAGTATTTAGAGTTAAGTAACACTATGATCAGTAGCACAGTTTCAAAAAAGTCCCCAGACAATGCAACAGAGGATATGAAAATTATTTTTGTTGTTGTTTTTGATGACTCTCTGTGGTTTTATTACTTACGGCAAATCTTCCAATCTGGAGGCCTTGTGTCTTGGGTCCAACAAATCATAACCACATTCATTGTATATTTCTAAGTAGGAAACATGAGTTGTATACACTTTACTGCTATCCTGGATAAGGAAATGAAAAGAAAAAAAGAAACAAGGAAAAGCTATAAAGAAAACTCATACCTAGATCAGACAACCAATTTATCACTACAGATTTTATGTTGCTTCCTCCTTCTGTCTCTTTCTTTTCCCGAGTATGGTTTACATTTTCAATTTGTGATACATTTATGTTTTCTAGTACAGTATATATATAAAGGCTCAAGAAGAAAATGGAAAAAAAAAAAATCAACCAAAACACACATATATATATTAAAAAAAAAAAAAAAAAAAAAAAACCAGAAAAAACCCCCAAAAACCCTCACAAGCCCAAGAT
>JANIJG010009024.1:56246-73495 GCA_024611175.1 Megaceryle torquata | reverse complement strand
CCTTCCCTTCCCGTCCCTTCCCTTCCCTTCCCTTCCCTTCCCTTCCCTTCCCTTCCCTTCCCTTCCCTTCCCTTCCCATGTTTTTCTATTGTAAACCTTCAGTAAGAAGTTGAAATGCAAAGGTCAAACATGTGTCAACATGGGCCATTTAATTTGAGCTAGGCTTCCCAAAGAACAATTAATTAAATCTTTTTTTAGGATACCAACAGCAATTTCTATTAAAAATCTGCCTTAATAGAGCATGCTAGGTGCCTGCATAACTCCTGTGTGCAAATAACACACACCACCACCCCCTTCCCTCCTCCCAAGTGAATGACTGACCTTATACTGCCCAGTGCTGTTGCTACCAAGAAGGACTTTCTCTGTAATAGTTCCCTCTCATGGTGGGGCATCAGCTTGTCAGCAAATACAAGAATAAAGACTTCTCGAGAAATGAGCCCTTCCACTGCTGTTACTTATGCAAAATGTAGATTAATGAAGTGAACTGAGGTTTGCAAAGAGCATGGGCTGAACATGAGCTAAGCTGGGGGAAAGCGGATAGAAGCCACAGGGCAGATACAGAAGGTTGTTTAACTTCACTTTTCTTTCTAAACTCTGAAGTTAAGTCCACATTAGGAGAACATGTTGTTTCGACACTCCTTTGGCAGAATAACTTGTTCTTTTTTTTTTTTTTTTTTTTCCCCCATGTTAAATGTCCACATAGGAGATCACAATTAATATATAAGCTCAAGTAGGAAAAATCCTGTGAATATTAAACTCTCCTCCTCACTAAGGAACTATCTGGGGCCAATATGATTCTCTGGCATAACTCCCTTTCTTCCAGATTGCCTTAAAGGAAAAAAAACATAATCCAAATATAAAGAATCACAGAATCACAGAATGGTTTGGGTTGGAAGGGACCTTAAAGATCATCTAGTTCCAACCCCCCTGCCATGGGCAGGGACTACTAGACCAGGCTGCTCAGAATATCATCCAACCTGGCCTTGAACACTTCCAGGAATGGGTCATCCTCAGCTTCTCTGGGCAACCTGTTCTAATGCCTCAAGACCCTTTTTTTCCTTTTTGTCAAAAAAAGTTTTCTTTCCAAAAAGGAAATTATATGTTTATCTTTGTGTTTGTAATCCATGGGTGGCTATGCTCATATTGCACTGGGGCTGTGGAGGGGCTGGGCTGTGGTGGTGGGTCACAGACCTCAGGCTGCAGCAGCCCCTGATCCCAGAGCCACTATGCTGGAGACCCAGGCTCAACCACATCCCCAGAAGCTGCAGGAAGGACAGGCTATAGAGAAATCACATTTAAAAAAAAAAAAAAAAAAATTAAAGTGAATATTGTAGTTGCAAAATACAAAGCATACTTTATTGTGCATTCTTTTACTGTGTTTTAACATACAATTTTGTTCTAAAAAATCCAGTTTATTTTGGTTGTGGTAACAGTTAGGTACATTTAGTTGGTTAGCTGCTATATCTTTTTTTTTTTTAAATCAAGTATTTCAAGCAGAATTAAATTTTCTTACTAAGCAGAATTAAATTTTCCATTCAAAAGGAATTAATTTGCTTTGGTTCTCAAAACCACACCCCAGGAACCAGCCTTCAGTTAAAATAAAGCTTGTAATTCCTTCAATTTTATGAACAAATTTAACACTAAACTTTATTAAGCAGTGTTTTGATTTTATAATTTAATAGACTAGCAACTTAGAAGTTGTTAAGAAATCTACTTGTGCATCTCATAAATAATTCTGGCAGGTAAGTGCCAAAGTGCTGCTCTTTCTGTGGGCACCTGTGTGTAGCTGTGTAGTGGACTTCTCAGGAACAACATGGCACTATTGAAGATTTGTCTTGAAAGATTTATCTTATTCTGTTAAAACAAGTCATTAGATTTATCTCTTTCAGTATCATAGGTCTTCATTGAGTCAAATAAACCATATTTTGTTTACAGCCCTGGAAAGATATAAATGCTAAATACTCTTTAACTTTATTTTATGAGAGTGAATATTATATTCCTCTTTCCAGTGACCTTTTATTGCCTTGTGAATAAAAAAATAATTTACCAGACAGAAATAACAGCCAGAGGAAGGTGGGATTTATGAGCATGCCAACTCCACTAAAACGAAAGGATAAACATAATAGTCTCGGAATAAAAATGGTGAATTATCTCGTGTTCTAGTCTCATAACTTTAAAATAACTTTTCTCAGAAAATTAGAGCTTTACTCATATCATCGTGGCAGAAGTAAAAGAGTGCGGGTTCTGTTTCTTCCTTTTTTTCTGTTCTTTGTATCCTAATGAATCTAAGAAATACTTAGACATATTCCATTTGTAAGAAATATGAATATGAAAGAATTGTCCTTCCAGTCTATAATATGTCATTAGATGCATAAGCTGCAGAACATCTCTAAACTCTAAATTCTAAACTAAGATATTTATATTATCCTAGCATTGTTAAGTATTTCTTTGTTGCAAAGAAATGCATGAAGTCTACAACTTTGGCTCAAAATAAGGCAAACATCAAGCTTCCATGCTGGAATTTGTTTGCACTATAGGACCTCTATGGGATCTCTGATTTTGAAATGCAGTGTGCTTTGAGAAGTAACTGTAAAAGAGAAACTTTGCCTGCGATCAGATATCTTATCACTCTACACAGAAATATTATTTAGGTGGCATCATGTTAAACTTCATACTGAAATCCAGAAAAGCGAGTTCTTCTACACTTAAGGAAACAGTTATCCTCTCAAAATACGTGGTTAGTCTGGTTCAATAATCTCACTTTGCATTTTAACCCACTACCGATTTATAGTTAAAACTGATTTTTCTTTCATTGGAAGTTCTCACCGAGGTCATGCACAAGGACAGATCAGACTCACAGGTATATAGCTGATTTTATAATTTCAAGCCTTCCCTCTTTTCTAAAACGTAAGAGACTTGCAAGTATTAGTTTTATTATTTTTTCACTCACATGGTGCTGCACTTGCATTGACAGCTCAGTACAAATGCTTGGCATTTATGTCATGTATTTGTTCTTGAAGACTTCTAGGATAGGAAACAGCTTGTCTTCCCAGCTTAGTTACATTTCTCACTTTGATTTTCTTTCCAACTGGTATTTAGTAGTTTCCAGTTCTCTACCCCCTCCAATTAGCCCATGGGATCCTCTGGAGAAGGAGAAGAGAGGGAGAAGGAAGGAAGCTGGGGGACTGCAAGGCATCCCTTTGCAAGATGCCAACAAACCCCCTGCCTGAGGAGCCTTCAGGTTACAGATGAAAGGGAACAGTGAAAGGAGCAGGAGAGAAGAACCCATGAAAATCTGAGGAAGACAAATAGTTTCAGGGGAGTCAGAAGAACAAGAAAAAGTAGAGTAGGGTCTGTCTACGTTACATCAGGGCAGGGACCAGTGGTCAAGTCCTTTGTTAAATGAGGTTTGGGATGACCTACTGTATAAGGATGAGATGACTGCTTCCTCCTAGGGAGCAGCTGGTTAGGAAGGGAAGCATATAGCAAAGCACTCTCTGTATTGTGCGCATTTCCAGTCAAGTTTTACACTCTCCAGATTCCTGTCTGTCTCCTTTGCTTGGGACAGGTTACAGGGACATTGCATGCTCCTACAGTGGGTCGGATGAGGGCTTTACCCTTTCTCTCTAGGGTTTTTAATTTATATTAATCTTATTCTTATTTACATTTTGTTCCTTATTTCATGTCAGATAGTTTTTCATATTACCATCAGATTAACGCTTACTGATGCATTTCACAGCTGCATGTATTTCCTAAGCAATATATTGTCTGTAAAAAAGAAAACAAACCAAACCTCATTCTCAGTTATGTCTAGTCAGGAGATAGTGCTCAGCCATAAGGGACTGAGAGGATAAGCCAGCAGGTTTGCTGGAGTGGGTGGCCTTCACTCCTTGATAAAACTGAAGGACCTTATAGGGACTGCCATAATTACCTCCTTGGTGTAAGACTGAAATGAAAGAGCAACTTTGCTAATTCCTTTCTCAAAATCAGGCACATACACCTCTGAACACTTCACAGAATTTGCTAGCTTTTCAGCTGCACAAAATAACAAAGCCAAAACCTGAAGTGAATTATGATTTGTCTTTTTGTTCGTAGTATGAAATGAATATTCTACTGCCCTAAGATTCCATAGATTTTTATGCTAAATTAATGACAAAAATATTTGTGAAGAAAATGCCCATTCTGCACCTGTAATAGAATTTTCTTGCAGCAGCAGCAGCTGTGTCTGTTTCATGTAGATGACAGGCTGACAAATGGAAAGATTATTTCTGTTCCTTCTTTCATTTGAGAGTCATAAATCTGAAAAATGCGGAATAGATTTTTTTCATGCATCTTATAAGATTTTACAGGAAGATCCAAGATGGCAGAGAGGGCACAGTTCCAGAATATAAATTAAGGTCTGTACTGGTACCACCAGCAGTCACTCAACGTGATTTGACAGTATCTTTGTCAAATCAATAGACAATGCTTTGTTGAACTAGTGGAGTAAGTGGATGTGTCTGATAAAATAAACAGTGTGTTGTCCATGCCATTGACACGAATGCTTATTTAATAAGATTGTTTTGATTCAAAGTCAGTTTTGATATTTATACGATTGCAAATCCTGCAGAAGCAGTTGTGTCAGCCATCTGTATAACCTCATATGCCATAGAGATGCAGATCTATTCAGCTTTGTCTTCAGGTGTTTATATAGTGCTACCCTATCAATAGTAAATACTATCATAATTTATATTCACCCTGCATAGACAGACACAAAGCTTTACCCTTTCTCAGTTGTAATACAAAGACGAAATAAATGGGATGCCAAGTTATTGGTAGCTCAGGTGCTCTTTGTCACCAGGCATTTCACTCTGTGTTTCTCTGGGTTCGGACGACTTGGGCGCAGTAATTACACCACTGACCTACAGCTCAACAGGAATTTTTTCTTGGTTTTCAATGCAGCAGTTCCAATACAAATTTTCTTCAGACATATAGCTGCTAAATTTAAGAAAAATATAGGTCCTTCCATACATATCTGTGGCAATTCAAAGGCAGTGGATTAAGTTGTATCTGTACTGGTAAACACCTGCAGTGGTCCAGGGAAAGTGTCACCCTGGACCACACTGCAAAGCATGTTCAGAGGATGGTGATGTCAATAGAAACTGATTTCTCAGATCTGTGACACAACTAGACTGAAAAATTCTCACTGAGCCTTAAATGACATAGTGCATATGTAATTTTATTTAGCTGTTCTCTTGACTGCCTAAAACCTTTTTTATTCTATAGTTATTCTTTTTATTACTACACATATATACAAACACGGGTACTCTTTATTCAACTGAAATATTAAGATTATATCATCAGAGGGCACATTACTGTCATCTTTTAGCGTGTGAGAGGTCATATTACAATAAGGATTTATGGCTGTTTGGTTACCTGGAGAAAGTCCTTTTACTCACAGTGTAAAAATAAAAGCTAGGTCACAGGTTCTGTTCTTTAACTGTGTGATGACTTCTCTGTCATGATAAGCCCTTCTTATCTCTGGTAGTGTAAAAGATACTAGTTGCTGCTTGAGTGTGGGTGAGCCAAATAATTTTCTTTATGGAATAGCTGGATGTAGTGAGACCAATATGTCTTTCTCACTGGTACTGCTTCCACAGAGTACCTCAAATATCCTGAAACCTTTACCTTTTCTTCTTTTTATCTTTATAGGTGAAGACAGTTGCCTTTTGTAGGGGATCTGTACATGGATCGACCCCTTACTTCTGAGCCTTGAGCAGAATCTAGGGTTTGTGCTTATGTATTGCACACAGAGCAAGCAACACTATGTTTGAAATTATAAAACTATATTTTTTAATTTAAAATTATAGAACTACAAAATAATGATTTAAACGTGAATGTATAAGGCCTGCTTTAGTATAGCTACCTAGTCTTAATATATGAAAACACAACCTAAAGAGGAGAAGGTAAGGCTGTGCAAGTAGGCTGGTGTCTTTGAATGTGGCGAGCTGGAGGTACAGAGCTCCCTATGTGCCTCTTCTCTGCCTCCTACTCCCTGTGTTCAACACCCATCTCCAGATGGAGAGAAATGGGGAAGAAGCAGAGAGGTCGCTCTGTTCCTCCTCCATAGCATGGCCGCCTTCATAGAATGATTCAGGAAATTATACTTTTTCATGCATTCCACCCTCTGGCAAGCATCTTCCCCATGGAGGATGCCAGCAGCATTTCTACCTCCAGGAGGAAGGAGATAAAATTGTAAATAACATTTAAGAGTTAACTATTTTTGGCTGTGTTGCATAGGCTGAAAGTCCTATTTTCTCCTTCAGAAATTTGTTTTATGGGATCTGACTGAGGCAAGTCAGGGAGAGAACACTGAAGACATTTATACAATTACAAATGCCACAGACCAGAGATCAGCAGCACAAGTGAGATTCAAATATAATGAAAAATGGGAAATCACAAAGGGCAGAGTGACTGCCACCGTCACTGTGGCAGGACTCCCACACGTACTGCAGCTTCTGTAACACTGAGCAAACCTGTGCTGTGATTTGGATGTGTCCCATGGCATGAGCACCACCTCTCCGCCAGTCCAGCACTGTGCCAAACCGAGCTGGGAGAACATCCTCTGAGCAAGGCAGCCACATCATTTCTACCCTGACCTAAATGAGAAACATTTTTGTACTCTCTGTAGACAAATGTGCTGAGGAAAGACAGCTATCTGATTATATACAGTCTTCTACAACCTGGTGTCCCTCTGAAAAGACACTGGTGGCTTGTGAGTGGGCTTTTCCACTCATCCCAAGTTCTTCTCAGACAAAACATCTGGATGATAAAGACAACAAGAAACCTTTCTATAAATACATTAGCAGTAAAAGAAAGGGCAGGGAGAGCCTCCATCTTCTGTTAGATGGAGCAGGTAACACAGTGACTAGGGATGAGAAAAAGGCTGAAATGATTAATGCTTCCTTTCCCTCAGTCTTTAGTAGTAGGACCAGTTGTAGTCTGGGAATTCGGTCCCCTGACCTAAAAGATGAAACTGGAAGCAGAATGATCCCCCCACAGTCCAGGAAGAGATGGTTCATGACCTGCTGCATCACCACTTACAAGAACATAAGTATTACAGATGGAATACACCCGACTTCTGAGAGATCTGGGGGAGGTGCTTACCAAGCCACTTTCCATCATTTTTCAGCAGTTGTGGCTGACTGGGGAGGTCCCAGCAGACTGGAAGTTAGCCAATGTGACACCCATTTACAAGAAGAGCCAAAATAAGCATCCAGGAAACTCCAGGCCTGTCAGTTTGACTTTGGTGCCAGGGAAGCTGACAGAGCAGATCATCATGAGTACCATCATGCAGTACATGCAGGACAATCAGATGATCAGGCACAATCACCATTGGTTTATGAAGGGCATGTCCTGCTTGACTAACTTGATCTCCCTCTACAACATGGTCACCTACTTAGTGGATGAGGGAAAGGCTGTGGATGTTGCTTAGCTGGACTTTAGTAAAGCCTTTGACACCATTCTCCTCAAGAAACTGGCTGCTCATGGCCTGGATGGACTTCTGCTTCTCTGGGTAAAAAAAAATGTCTAGATGGCTGGGCCCAAAAAGTGGTGGTGAATGGAGTTAAGCTGACAGCCAATGACGAGTGGTGTCTCCTAGGGCTCAATACTAGAGCCAGTTCTTTTTAACATCTTTATGAGATGAGAGGATTGACTGCACTCTTAGTAAATTTGCAGATAACACCAAACTGGGTGGAAGGGTCAATCTGCTTGAGGGTAGGGAGGGTCTGCAGAGGGACCTGGACAGACTAAGTTGGTGGGCCAAGGTCAATTGTATGAGCTTCAACAAGGCCAAATGATGGCCTGCACTTTAGCTACAACAACCCTCAGCAGTGCTACAGCTTTGGGGAAGACTGTCTGGAAAGCTGCTCAGCAGAGAGAGACCTAGAGGTTTTGATTGATAGCTGACTGAACATAAGCCAACAGTGTGACCAGGTGGTCAAGAAGGCCAATGGCATCCTGGCCTGTATCAGTAATAATGTGGCCAGCAGGACTAGGGAAGTGATTTTACCCCAGTACCTGGCACTGGTGAGGCTGCATCTTGAGTACTGTGTTCAGTCTTGGGCCCCTCACTACAAGAAGGACACTGAGGTGCTGTATCCAAAGAAGGGCAACAAAGCTGATGAAGAATCTAAAGCACAAGTCTGATGAGGAGCGGCTGAGAAAACTGGGGTTGTTTAGCTTGGAGAAAAGAAGGTTCAGGGGAGACCTTCTCGCTCTTACAACTACCTGAAAAGGGGTTGTAGAGAGGTGAGGGTTGGTCTGTTCAAACACGTAATGAGTGATAGAACAAGAAGAAATGGCCTCAAGTTGTGCTGAGGGAAGTTTACATTGGATATTAGGAAAAACTTCTTTCTTGAACGGGTTATCAGGCACTGGAACAGCTTGCCTAGGGTAGTGGTGGTGTCAAGACCCCTGGAGGTATTTAAGAGCTGTGTAGACGTAGTGCTGAGGGATATGGTTTAGTCAAGGTCTTGTCAGTGTTAGGTTAATGATTGGACTGCATGATCTTAAAGGTCTTTTCCAATACAGGAAATTCTGTGATTCTGTGATTTTGGGCCATGGCTGTTCATGGTTCCAACCTTTGCACGCTCCCAAATCTGGATACTTCATTGTTTGTATTTTTAAAATAAATGCATTTCTGCTGGCTGGTACCTCAGGTTTCTAAGTAAGATCCCCACTCACAGCCTCTGGTTGCTCCTTTATGTTCTTTCCAGTTTTGTCTAGCCTGCCAGGTAGTGATGCTGCTCTGATGTCTGGGTTTACACCACACCAGCTCCTCCGTCCCTGGAAAAAATCCTAGGCACACAAACCAGTAAGGGACAGATTTGTTTGAACCTGATCTAAGCTTTAGGATGTGCTTAATTTGTGGTCTAAATATAGCCTCTGAATTGCTTCCTGTGCTTCCAGGGTCTTACCTGAGAAGGAAGAATGTGGCAGACAATATAAGGCAATAAGATCTTAGAAAGATTTTATTCATTCATAATCATTTTTAAGAGAGCATTTCACTGTACTTCTGTTTGCAAAACAGTAAACAGCACTAAAGAATTTCCCTCCTTCACCAAGGGGGATGCAAAGAGAACAGGTATCATCTTAGTGCTTCCTCTTGAGACTACAGGCTTGGTAGATAATACTAAACAACTGAACTGCTCAGTTTGATACAGCACAAGGTTTTGGTGAGTAAAATATACCAGTGCAATACATACACATATAGGAATGCAGCCCACATGAAATGTATTTAGCATCAGTTAAATATTTAACTGTCATGAATTGTAATTACAAATAGAAAATAATGGTAAAGCTATTCTAGTTCTAGTAGTTCTACAAAATATGATTCTTGGCACTATGGTGTCTAGTAATTTCGTTATTAACAGCTATCTGAGGAAAAAATATCCTAATATAGTTTGTAAATCCCCCCAAAATCACGACAGAAAACCACAAACAAAATTTGCTGACATTCAAACAGCTATGTTCAATTCAGACCCAAATGTCAAGGACAAAAACTCCTATGTTAAAAAACACACCTCTAGAAACAGAAATTCTGAAAAACATCTTGGGATTTGGAGCAGCTGATCTGCTGCTCGGTGCTACAGCAAGAAGAGCTAATGTAGATAAGCAGGATGATCCCACCTGAGGAGGTTATACTGAGGAATATTTTTTCACTGTCTCTTGTGATAGGAAACCCATAAGACAGGATAAGAAACCAGAGTCTGGCAGATTCACAAGAAAACAAAACAATGGAATGTTTTTTTAAATGCTCCTTATTAAAACTCATTGGCATACAATATTATCAGTACCAAAAGCTTACAGTAATGAGACAAGTTCTTGTAAGTTACATTCCACAGAGAACTCTTGAGCACAGAGGTGCTGTGTTTGTTATAAAGCTGGAGGCTGGCGCAGGATTCCAGAAAATATCACTCACTTCTTTCCTTTTTTAAACTTTCCCTGAATCATTCACTACACATCACTGTCAAAGATAAACCATTTGTCTAGACAGACATTGGGTCTGACCCAGTATGGCTAGTCACACGTTGTTGTTCCTACCGCTGCTATATTTACCGTCCTGATATATGATCAGATATCTAATATTGTGTCCAGTTCTCCTGTTCACAGTCCAAGAAAGAAATGGAAAGAACATTTTAAAGTATTAGGAAGCAAGTCAAATACTAAGGGATCCTGTTATATGTACATTAACAAGGGCAGGGCTAAGGTATCCAAAAAGTATCCAAAATCATCTAACTCAGAGAGGCCAGACACTTCAGCGGCAAAAAGTCATGCATGATGGCAGGGTTCATTTGATTAAATACAGATGTCTATATCTGAGCTGGTCCATCTAGAAGCTCTCTCTGTCAATGCAGATCTAAGCAATATTCTCAGTGGATTGTAAAGCACAATTCATCTCAGTCTAAAGCAGATGTCTAAAATGGGTTAGATGAATCACTCCCTTCAAGTTTCTATTTGCTCCACAGTCTGTGAAAGGCATGTAGTGTGACTAGCACAGTTGCAGACCTCTATTGAAGGTGCCCAAAGCTGGTTGTACCTTACTTCTGAACTCTATGAACTGATTAGTAGAGATCAGTAAGAGTAGTAGAGTACAGATTACTGCTCAGTGTCATTAGTGACTGGAACACATTATGAAGGACTGAGATGACTGTTCTTCCAAAGGCTTTTTAAAAATTAAGGTTGCACTTTATTTCCTAGAAAATCTGCCTAGTAGAAACATGGCTGTTGGCCTTGTGCCAGAGGCTCCTCTGGCTCATGTTGTGTGGGAGGTCGGACTATCAAATCATAATGATTCCTCCTGGCCTTAAAAATCTGTACCTTCGACCACTGCTAATGAATAGTGGCATGTTTTCAATGCCTTATTAAGTGACTCTTGATCAATACAGATGTGCCATTTACCTGCAGGGTTTTTCTCACAATTGTTAGCTGCTGCTGCTGCGTTCATTTCAAAGGATGTAATGTTACAAATCAGCTTATGAATCTTAGATATGCTGAAGTTTTCCATCAGTACCAAAGGGCAGACACAGAAGTGGCTCAGAGGGTGGTAGACTTCCCCTTAGCACTCTGCTCCATGCTGTGCAGCCAGAAGTGAAACTGCAGCATAGCACAGCCCTTTCTATCAATATCATAGCAACATCCACCCTGTGCAGCCAAATTTATCCTTGCATCACTTAGTTTGCAGTGAAAATGGATGGATTTAAAGCTTGGAGTTTAAGGAGAGTCTTTCCTGACTCAGTCTTTCTTTCATGTTATTGACAGGTTTATCTATAGTATCGGATGCCTTTATATCCATCATTGTCATACATAAAGAAAAGATAACAGCGTGTGTATGGCTATGCCGTGAGTGTGTTCTATGCTACCCTTGTTTTCATTTAAAATAATGGTAAGCAAATGCATCATTAAACTTAATGTTCACAAATACAGTTTGACTTTGTATTGCTGCCATTTAGGATGACTAACCAGGACTTGCACATAGTAGCTGTGTTCTTGGAGTAGCTAGTATGAAATCACATTGTGAGTCAATACAACAACAAAAACACTTCTGACTGGTCTCAATACTTCACCAACTAAAAAAATTTCTACTAATTTTAACAAATCTATGACATACATATTAGCTCCTGACACTGTCCTTTCATTACGATTGTTGTTATTAAAAACCCTGCATGGTTAGCTTTTACTAAAGGCCTGGTAAGGATGGCATGAGCAAAGGGAGCTTTGAAGAATATTATAAAACTAGAGTAATCTGCTTCTCATGGGCTCAACAGTGGTCAGCATCCCTGGTAATTATCACGGTCTTGTCCAATTTGTTTTCATCTCACAAATGAGCACAGCTGGAAAAGCTGTACCTGAAAGACTTAAATTCCTGATTCCTAAAGCTGGTTCTCTAGCTGCAGGTGCTCAGACATCTCTAAGGTACTATCAGCAAGCCCAGTCATAAATCACAGAGACTTGCTATTTACCACTGTGACTGATCTCCAAAAACAGGATCAATGCAGTTCATTCCTGAAACCCGAAAACAAGTGTATATATAAGAGAAAGTGTCAAGAAAGACAATATTAAAAAGAAGGTCAAACTTTAATTCACCTTGGTTCCCAGAAACATTCCTTAAGCCTCCTGATGAGAATAATTTCACAGCCTGTGTGGATTGCATTACGCCTACCCTTAAACTGAATCCTTTAAAGATAGTTACTGACTCATTTTTATTCTAAAAAATCTTTACTGTGGTGACATCCCTTTTTAGTCAATAAGGCAAATGCAGATGAATTAAATGTAGTTTTCAATGATATTTTTGCTGCTAGAAGGCTCGCTCCAGGTTTTGCCCCAGTTTTGGGCACTGGAGGGGTATCTTTTTGCACTGTTCCAGGAGGGGCTTGGAGAAAAGAAAGCACTTTTGAGGCAGTGATGCGTAGAGCAGTCTATATTCTCCAGCACAAGGAACTGCCTTGTTGTGGAGAGAAGGCAAAATCAAAGCTCCTGCCAATCTAATTCCTTTCTCCTTGCACAAAGTAAAGTCATTACTCTGCAAAGAAAGATTGCTCTCCCTCTCACAATCTGGTCTTTAACTCCAGCATCTAGCACTGAGACACAGGAGGAATTCTCACAGCCTTTGGCATCTCTTTGCTGTGTGCCAGCTGAACCACAATTTGTTCCTTCCAGGATACATCCTACAACTGAAGGAGCAGACTGTGCTATCATCATACTTGTATAAGGTGAGATCAAAGATCCTTCCAGCCCAGTATCCTGTTTCTGAGAGTGGACAGCAGCAGATGTTCTGGGAAGAGCGTAAGAAAAAGGAAAAATACGACACTTTCCCAGTGTGTGCCAAAAAGCCAGAGATTTGTGCCTCACACATTTCCTCAGCTACAGCCAAAATCCTCTCAACACTTTTCTCCATAAAACTTTAACAACCAATACTGTTCATTGTTCTCCCTGGAGCTGATCCTCAAGGTAGCCATGCCACCAGAAATCCAAAGTATCTTCCATTCATCCGGCTGCATTGCATTCTCCACCAGTTACAACAGAATTGGCCTTTCTCCTGTCAGGTTGCCTCTTTTTCACGGCACAGCTAGAAACAAGAATCTCCACAAATAGGCAAACCCCACTCTCTATCAGGACCCACTAACAACATAACTGTATAACTTTGCTGACTTTCATGGAGCTGGACTACATTTTCGTTGGACTGTGTGTCATATTTAAAAGATGAGCTAGAACAAAAGTTTTTGCACCTGCTACAGTTTTAGAGTAGAGCTGTGCAGGCATGGCTGGGTAGATGGCCAAAGGAAATGTTCACACCATATTCTGGTGCCAACTTGAGCACTCAAGAAGGCTTTGGTAGCCAAGAGAAAGAGAAGAAATGAACCTCAGCTCTAAAATTATCCCAGAGAGTTCAGCCTCCTCATCTAGATTCTAAATTTGGAGCTAAAATTCAGGCACATGAACACCCTTCCCATTACTCCTACATTTTCCAGTTACCAATTTAGATTTAAAAATAAAAGTAAGTGATTAGATCTCTGACAATCTGCAGTGGCCCAGCATCTTGCCCTGCAGCAGTTTCAACTCTGACAACAACAGAACTTTTAGGAATAAAAGCTGTGACTGATTTTCTAGTTAACTTAATTTATTGTAATTAGCTTTACTTAATTATACATACAGCTGTTCTGCACCCTTAACATAGCTCAGGGGACTGTTTAAAGTGCTTAAGTCTAAATGTCATGTTTTAGCACAGTATTCTTCTCAGAATCTGGTGGGAGGGAAGGGCATCCAGCAGTCCATTTTTCTTTCTTTTGACTGTCTCGACACACTTTGAGCTCATCCTCCTCCCCCAGTCCTTTCTCTTCTTGGGCAAAGAAAAGATATCTGTTCCTCTGCTACATCTGACACAGTGCACTGAAGGGGGATCACTACTTTTGCCCCTCCCGAGGGCACACACTGGCTGTCTCCAGTAACTCTCACCTCATCTAGTCGGAGGAGGGATATGCCTCAAAGAGAGCCTTAGCCTTGACTGCTGCCTCTGCACCACTGACATATAAGGGCGTTCTTCTTTCCTTGCCACAGATGTACAGTGGAAATATTTACAGTATTGAATCTTATGTTACAAATGTCATAAGGAGACCTTATTTACAGTAAAGCTGCATAAGGACTTTTCCCCACCATGTTCACAAAGTGTTCCTATGCTCCTAGAGCTGGTAAATAAATCCTCTGTCTAAATCATCTCAGCACAAAAGGCAGAACAATTTCAGCAAATCAAGCATTTACATAAACAATCATCTGAACTCTTCCACTAGGTTTGTATTGTTTATTATAAGTAGGTAATGACAATATTTGAAATAGATTGGAATTTTAATCTGCTTTTCTGTCAGATGAGGCTATGCAAGGTCACCTTTGCTGCAGATCAGATACTCAAGTGTACATGTTCTCTACACAGATAACCAGTGCTGTCCAATTTTGACAATATTGTCATTTTACTTAAAATAGTTAAATTGTTTTCCCATTACTAACCCAGGAGAGTTTTGATATCCTATCTTTGCCAGGTCTTTCTTGTTCTGTCAAACTTTTGCAAGCAAGATGTAGAAGGTGCCAGAACATCTTGGGGATAATTACTCTTCAACTAATTTGAAGCAGTAATGATGATATTCTAGATTTTTATGGAGCAAATGTTTTATGTTTTATTAATTGCACTTGTTTTTTCCTTTGGTATTTTTCCTGATGTCTAATAGCCTTCAGGTTTACTGTCTAAACTACTCCTATGCTGCCCATCTTGCACCCCAAAAGAAAGCCTTTATAATAGCAGCCTAAAGCCCAGATGCTGCCCTTTGGAGAAGGAAAGCATTTATGAAGAAAACTGTAGTCAAAAGCCTATTCACTCCCTGTGATGGGGAATATCTGGCAGTTTGTGCCCTTTCACAAACTTGGGTCTCAATGTATGGATTCTGTTTGTTTAAAACAATCATGGCTTGTAGCACCATCCTGGACAGGTACCTCAGAAAGCCTAACAGGTATAATCAATAGAAATCTCTATACCTTTTCTACACATACATCTGTCTCTTCCTTCTTCTTCTCCTTATCTTCCTCCTTCATGGCCAAAAGCTTGAGAGCTTTGACTGAACTTCTGGGAAATTTTATTTTAACATCCCATAAAAGGTTTGAGGCAGACAGGGTGACCTGGTGGTGAGCTGAGTGGTGTCCTGGAGGCTCTCTTGGATCATCATAAGGGTAGAACTGTGACAGGGCTGGTATCTCCCTGAGAAGGAGAATTTTGCAGATAGACTGGGAAGTATATAAGGTGAGAGCACCTAAGTTTGACTATGAAATGATTAGACAGTTTTGTAAAAGTCATTGGATAACTGTGTACCACTTAAAGCACCTGAATCTGCCTTTCAAAACCTTAAAACCAATTTCCAAAAGGGAATTATGGGGTTTTTTAATATTTAAATTGTCTGTGTTCTCCACACGTGGCAAGGCATGGAATACTGCAGTGTCCTTGGTTCTCACACCACTCCTGTAGCTCAGGAAAATAGCGTTTAAGAAATGGGGATAAAATAGATGAGCCTGTGGCTCCCACATGATCCTTCAAGATGTTTGTGGTGGCACAGGGATGTAATGTCAGGTTCTGCATACTCTTTTGACTATTTTCTCAATACTACTGGCTGCTGAAGCTGAGGATATCAAGCCATATCTTCTTCAGCAGACTAATGCACATTTTGAAGTGAAGGTCAAATTATTACTTCCTAATGAAGTATTGGTTATTTCTTGTAAACCTTGCAGAAAACAACGTAGATCCACACAACAGATGGAAGCCTCTTTGTCCTGCTGTGCCCCTGTGAGTCCCTGTTTTGCAGATGAACAAAACACAAAGGCAGATATATTCCTGACCTCTACTCAGGACACTTTCCTACTTATTTAGAGGCTAAGAGGATGCAGGTTATACTCTTTTCCATGAGTTTGGTTGGTGTTTTGTCACAGACTGGACTCCTGGAGACAATTAAAACCAGCCTTAGATGCCAGGGGGTTTTGTGGCACAGAAATGGTTGGTGGGGCTATGTAACTGTTGTGGTGGGGGTGGGAACATTTACGGACTTC
This sequence comes from Megaceryle torquata, assembly GCA_024611175.1. NCBI lineage: Eukaryota > Metazoa > Chordata > Aves > Coraciiformes > Cerylidae > Megaceryle > Megaceryle torquata. The sequence goes on along the minus strand of JANIJG010009024.1, from coordinate 57,370 downwards.
TTAATTTAGGAGCTTCTTTATGCAATTCATTCTTTAAAAAGCTGTTGAAAATTGGTTTTGTTTCTTACTATTGAATACTGTTTTTTCCCTGTCTATCTTTGCTACCCAGAGAAAGTCAGAGTTTTGTGAAGCTAAGGGGGTGGCATGTGTCTCACAAGGTAAAGTTATACACAGTGCTTTTCATCTGTGATTCTAAAAGCCCCTTTGCTAAGCCTATCAGCTTTTTTGTAATAATTTTTAGCTGGGACTAAACGAATAACAAAGAAGTATTTAACTGCAGGGATTACCAAGTAATTAACTGCCAGTTTGAAAATGGCACCTGGAAAGATTTTTACCATCTCCTGTAAAGGAGGGCCAAATGAAAAACTGCAGAGAAGAACAGTTAAAAGTCTCACAGAAGTCAGTCCTCTTCCTCCAAGTGTAATGATTCAAATACTGAGGATGAGTAATATCCCTGTTGCTTTACTGGAATTTGTTCTGGACCCTCAAACTTACTGTTTCCTTGGTATCAACACCAACTCTCAGGGGCAGATCTCCTCCTTTTCAATATTCTTAAACATCTGGGTGCCCAGGACTGGGGTATGAGAAGACAGAGTCATATGAGAAACCAGAAACAGCAGGGGAATTTGTCACTGACTACTGTCAACTGTCTGAGAGCAACTCATTAGTGATGTGTCAACTCACACTTTTAATTTACATCTGACATTTGACTGTTACCTCATCCTTCTGGGCACCATTTGTCTATTCACAATATTGCATTCTCTGACACTTACAGAGTAAGGCTCAAATTCACAAAGGTGCTGAGGTACAGTTGCTGGTACAACAGAGGGTTGCTGTTACCTAAGAAGTCAGGGTCCAGCAATGAGATTCCCAGAGCAAACTGGAGGTTAAGCACTCTAGAATTAAATTCATGATGCCCAACATGTCCAGGTGATCAGCAGGGAGTAATGCAGAAACGCTGTGAGAACTGCTTTGGGATTTACAGTCCAAGAGCCCCCCCTGAACTTAGGTACACACAACTAAGTTGTCCCTTGGATATATGCTTCTTTTCTTTCTTTTCTTTCTTTCTTTTCTTTCTTTCTTTCTTTCTTTCTTTCTTTCTTTCTTTCTTTCTTTCTTTCTTT
>JANIJG010009024.1:42626-56146 GCA_024611175.1 Megaceryle torquata | reverse complement strand
CTTCCTTCCTTCCTTCCTTCCTTCCTTCCTTCCTTCCTTCCTTCCTTCCTTCCTTCCTTCCTTCCTTCCTTCCATTAGATGATGACAGGAGAAGGAGAGGTGTGAGAAGTTGGCAGACTTATTACCCAACATGACTCAGCTGGCCTAAGCAGGTTGTAAAATACTTGAGCTAATTTTGTCATTTTTATTTCATGTTTAGAATCATGTGTCCCACATCTTTCCTGAGGATTCCAAATGCAACACAATCTCCAATCCCCCAGAACCCAGCCCAAACAGTAAGATGCACAATAATATTCCTTGGTAGAAAATTTTCCAATTGGCTGCTTTTCCAGATGGAAGTGTGTTACCCTGAAGTTGGAAAGAAAATATTCATATGATTATGCTTATAAAAAAGAGAGAGGTTTTGGGTTTTTTTTTTTCCACCAAGGCCTGTAGCATCAGGAGAAGGGGCAACAGTTTAAAACTGAAGGAGAGTAGATTTACTTCAACTTAGAAGACTTTAGTCTTCAACACTGGATGCGTTCAAGACCAGGTTGAATGGAGCTTTGAGCAACCTGGTCTAGTAGATGTCCCTGCCCATGGCAAGGGGGTTGGAACTAGATGATCTTTAAGGTCCTTTCCAACACAAACCATTACACGATTATATGATTATGCTACACTCTTTTTGAGCTTAAATGCATAAATATATGTTGGCTTCCTGTAACAATAAAGAAACAAATATGTTTTTAAATCACAAAGTAGGCAGATATTGGAGGAAAACTCTAGACCTAATGCACAAATATCCAGCAACTGTTTTCTTTTAATAGACTTTACAAAACCTGTTGGGCAAACACAGTCCTAACTAAATAATGCTGATTGTACTTCTTCCCAAGAATAAATAATTGAAAGGGATCAAATGATAAATGAAATGAATGGTGCCCTATCAAAACAAATGGTGATAAATAGAAACACCTTGGTGTTGCTAACACTCACACTAATGTGAACTGGTCAGTATAATTTATAGTTTGGGATTTTTTTTTACCTTTTGCAGGCTAGTTCTTTGTGCTAAATCTGATGTTAAAGTGATAAATTAGGAAGAGGAAGGTTGTCTAATGAGCAAGTAGGCAGCAATATATCAGAAAACTCAAATAAATCTAGGCTGTTACCAATTTGTGGGGTTTTTTGGTGTTCCTTTTAGAGTAGAAAAGAATACTTGGTCTGAAGATGTAGTCCAAAATATATAAATATTTTATTCTCTTTTCTTTTCCATATATATATGCATGATAGGCATACATATATACATGTCGTCTTCAAATATGTGTACAAGTCTGCAAGACTGGAAGGACAATCTTTACATCAGTGGAACAGTTTGCAGTTACTCGCCTATGCATGTTTAAGCATGCAGCTATACATCTGCATTTCTGAAAGTGAAGCCCTTCATGTTTTGCATGATATATAACCCAATAAAATCAATGGGGAAATGATCATTTAATTCAATGAATATTTGATCAAATGCTTCATTTTCTTACTTTTAAGGTAGAATGCCGTTCCTCCAGGGAAAATATTTAATCACAGGCAAAGCACCCCTATAATTGTCTTCATTATTTCATTCAAAAAGACTTAATGAATAAAGAGGAGAGACCCATTTTTCATCCCACAAAGACTGAGAAATGTTGAAAATTTAAACCTTACAAATATCCAAAATCAAAATACTGAGAGTTTTCATGAAGCAATAATATAGGTGAAATTGTCATTTCTGTGGTTCTAAATATTTCATTTTGCTTCAGACTTCTTTGTTTTAAGTAACTTAAATGTCAGTATACAAGTAATTTTGAAATGAAAATCCAGCAAAACCTTTTCTTAGAATAGTAAATATTCTTTTCTTTTCATGAGCCAAAATACAGACATTTTCCCATATTTTGCTTTAAACATTTTTCAGCAAGAAAGCTGTTTATTTTAAAAAAAATAACTGCTTGTTCTGGTGCAAATTCTGCAGAGTCCCCACAGCTAGCAAAACTAGGAGTATTTTCCCTTTTTTTCTCCTATTCATGGGTGAATTTCTTTAAAGTACCTCTAATCTTTAATGATATATTGCATACAGATCTGGGCTTTTTTTTTTTCCAGTTGTCTGCTGAAAACACCCAGCAAAGACAACCTGATGAGCATGATGGTTTGCCTCAGTGCTTTCAGCTCAGCATTTTGCTCACTGTCAGAAAGATCTGATCTATAGGTTTGATAGCTAGGATTTTTAATGGTCTATGAATATCTATATGAAAAATCATAACAAGTCTCATGATGACCTGTATGCCAGACATACCTTCCTCAAGCTAACTGCAAGGCTTTTCTTTGCCGTCACCTCAGCCTAGTCCAAGAGCATGATTTGGTAGGGCCAGAGAGCATTTCTAGCAGACAATACCCTAGCAGACAGCTGTGTAGGTAGACTTAGGATGAATAGGAGAAATAGAAGATAACCTCCTGTGGCTGCAATGTACCTTCTTCTCATATAGCCCACAAACTAAAAATAGGATTTTGTGTTTATCTACAATTTGTATTTTTTATTTTCTGTGGGTTCTCTATTAATAATGGACAATGAGGTAATTAAAATAAGGTCTTTCTGCGTGCTTTGGCTTTCCTATAGCTGAGTTAGCAACTCTGGCTACACGCTGAGATGACTGGTAGAGCTGCAGGCCCTTATTGCCAAGGTCTGCAATATATTTTTCCCTCATTGGCAATGAGCAGATTTTTTTTTTCTTCTTTTAAAGCTTCTAGGTAATAGTTTTATTATTCAAAACTCATGGAAAGGGAGAGACACCCAAATAGACACCAGATGAAAGCCTCAGCAAGTCCTGCATTTTAAAATATCTTGATTTTTCTTTAATTAAAAAAAATCCCTTTACCCATGTGGTTGTTCTTTTTAAAACTTTAGTTACTGCATCCAAATGTCACCTTTACCCTCCATATTACATCTTATGCTTCTCAGTGACTACAGGAGTTGAGACCCTTGCAAGAGCCCGTGGCATTTGAGAAATACTGTCATTTTATCCACAGAAGCCCAAGTTTCATACATTAAAACTACCACACTTACCTGCCTTCAAAACCAGCTGCTAAGTTTCCTTTTGATATTTTCCATGGTCATACAGTAATCTTTGGAGAAGTAGAGATCTAAACCTGGAGCATTTAGTATTACCTGGTCTTGTGCATGGTTAAGTGCAGCTTATTGTCTGGCTAGATGATATCAGTTCTTCATAAAGACCAGAAACTTTTTAAAGACTTTTTGTGGTTTGGGGAAGAAAACCACCAAGAATACAGATTTATTTATATATGGAAGGGGAATGTGCATCCTATGCTTTGGATAGCATGAGGGAGCAGCCTACCGTAAAACAAGGGCTGGGGAACATCCATGAAGTGCAATCAGGGAGCATTTGAAGAGGCAATGAATCATGCAGTAAGTAATAGACTGGATTTATTTACCTAGAGACAGTTTTCTTACATTTGAAGAGGTAGAGCTTCTGTCTGCCATTAATGTTCTACATGACCTGTAGTCTTCAGTTGTAGTACAAAAGTAATTATCTTTTTGATTTCTTAGGTTCCATAAATGGGTTTTTGCCATTGGGATACTGCAGCATTAGATACAGCAGGTCTGAAGACTAAGTATTAAATGTTTTTCAGTATCTGAGAGAAATAGTACAGCAGATAAGTGGTGCAGGAATGTATACTAGCCTTCCCTATTTCAAGCATTTTCATCCTACTTGCAGTTTACCCTATGTAAATCTACCTTATCCATGTGGTTTGCATTAGTATCTCATGTGTTCAAGGATCCACACGTGAAATGATTTCCTTTTCTCCAGAAGCAAAAGTTTGTATTCAATTACTGCTAGAGTATTTGCCACTTAAAACTAAAGTGCTTTGTTTTGCTGAGTTGAGTCATCAGTAAAGGGTATGCAACATCCATCTTGCAACCAACTGTAGTCAGACCCTTTAATTAATGGCTTGGGATTCTGCTTTGTCTTTTAAAAGGATAAAATCTAATTGTGGTTCAGATTAGGCTGTCTAATGAACATGACCACAAAGCAATTGATCAAACCTAATAGGGGGAATAGTTACGCCAACATTAAGTAAACCTCTTGTTTGTTTTGCATAAGTAACTTAAGGAAGCATTGCAAACATTATTGATGCATTATTTACTTCTCTGGAATTTTAGCCAGCTACTTTTCTGTGGTTCAAAGACAGAAACTCTAAGCCATATTTTCCTAGTACTAGAAATATTGCTCATTCATCTTCCATTTTATACAATATTACAAAGATGCTGTTCTGAGTGTTTTTTGACATGGCAAATCTAATTTTAATTTAACACTTCACACATGAAAACAAAACAAAAACCAATTTTCTCTTGTGGAATGTTTTCTTTTTATTACTGAAAACAAGCCTTGTGTCCTAATTAGACAGAATTGGAGATCAAAAGATAAACTTTCCATTTTCAGTATGTTCAGGGTGTACTTGTAGGCAAGAATTAGGTCAGAGTATGAAATCCATGGTCCAAATACACAGTAAATATTTCACATTTACACAATACAGCAGTATATCTTCAGAGTTCTTTCTTCTCAGTCTTTAGTTAGATAAAATAGAAACCTGAGGAAGGGCTTCGAGATAAATCCCTGTACAAATATCATACAGGATTATCTTGTATAATGCAATTATTCAGGTACAAGACTCTTATATTTAGACATATTCAGATTTACCCACAAAAGTCCAAGATCCTTTTATGTATTTTTTTTTTTTCTGACATGAGGCAACTGTTAGACATTTTTTTTCAAGTTCATTATTTATGAGAATTAGTATGGGAAGTTCAGTTTCAGATAATAAAAATTCTTGAAATGAGAACAGTTGCTTGAGATGTTATGCTAGAGATCTATCACATTCCTTAAGATCAAGGAAAAGCTAGAAAAAGAAACAAAAGAGGATATCAGAAAGTTTACTGGATTAAAAATAGATGCCATGAATTTGAATCATTTCCACAGAACCACAGAATGGTGGGAAGGTGCCTCTGGAGACCATTTAGTCCAGTTCTTGCTCAGAGCAGGGTCAACTACAGCAGGTTGCTCATGGCCATGTCCAGTCATATTTTTAATATCTCCAAGGATGGAGATGCCAGGACCTCTCTGAGCAGCCTGTGACAGTGTTTGACCACTTGCAGAATTAAAAAAAAAAACCAACCTTTTTTCTTATGTTTAAGCAGAATTTCTTGTATTTCCATTTGTGCCCACTGCTCCTTGCCCTGTCACTGAGTGCTGCTGATAGGACTGTGATTTGGTCTTCTTAACTTCTTTACTCCTTAACTTCACACATTTCGATAATATCCCCCCAAAACCTTCTCTTCTCCACACTGAATGGTCTCAGCTCCCTGTAGTTGCAACCTTTCACTTTACAGCACCCCAATGTGGTACACAAGATTTAGCAGTGACCTTGGTCTGCACAGGAGCAAGTATAAGAGCCTTTCTGCACACCAATCCCTGGTAGTAACTCTAAACATGGACTGTTATCACTGCTAGAAGCAGACACTGAGAAAATCTGCCCTTAACTTTAGACAGTGCAGTTACTTAGACTGAGCTGTAAAGTAAAATCACTGACCAGAATTAGATCTGGTCTAGCTCACACTAGGACACCCTGCTTGCAAGGAAAAAAAAATAAAATTAACAACTGCCATATAATCTAGTTGGAGCAGAGTATTTTCCTATGTGGTAGAGCCAAATGACAGTAAAAAAAGAAAGAGATGCAAGATTCACAAAGTCGGTTGGAGATCCTGACTTTCTAGCTTTTGTGTAGGTGTGGACAGAAAGTTTGTTTAAAAAAAAAAAGTAAAATTCTTGGTATACTGGCATTAAAACAACACTTGCATAGGGAATCTGATCTCTCAAACATGACTGCCACTTGCAGTCCAGTGGTGACCTGAGTCTTTACTGTAGGAGTCCTTGCAGCAGTGCCTTTGAGTGAGTCCAGATTTCCAGAGCTGCTCCTCTACTCAGTTCTAATCTGGTTGGGTCATGGTCCCACATGACTACTCCAGCACATGATTATCTTAACTACATACAAAACGACTCTTAAATATCTTAACTACATATAACAAAAATGGGTTATATTGCCATTTATGTAGCTGCAACAACAATTTCTATTATTTCCATGTCATATCTATGTATGTGTACCAGTTCTACAGCAGGAACATCCAGGGCAACTCTAGGACGCTCCATCCAGGATGCTAATCAACACATTTGAGCATACAAATGGTTGCCTGGGGAGAATCTCCAGCACTCCCTGAAATTCCCATCTGGAGAGTTTCTGATGCAATCAGTCACTTTGCTGTGGAGAAGCTATATCAAGCACCCATTTTGAATCAGTCCACTGTCTCAAACAAGCCTGTTATCTCACTGAGGCAAATGACTGGCTGCTGGGTTCTTGACTGCCCAGGGAATTAATGTCTGAAGAGTGCACAGAGACACAACCCTGATACTCAGCCATGCCACCTTTGTGAGTACAGAAAAAACCCTAGATTTTCATACTTGTAACTCACTTATAACTTAAGTTCCACAACTCTTACCATGTCCCCCACCAACAAAAGGACTGTCCTGTGTCTTGTCCACACTAAATGCACTAGCCATCCTTAGAGCAAGGGCCATGGCGCAGAATTTATTTTGCAAAGTGTGTGTCATTCCAGTTTCCTCCCTGGGCCATACATTTTCTAGAGCACAATGTCTCGACTCAGTAGGAGCAACAGGGCAGTTATCTTTGTGCTTGCTTCACAGTTTGCTTTAAGGACAGACATCTGCAAAGTAGTATATCTAGATTTGAGTGTTACTGGATACCACATGATTTAAATGAAAGACAAATCCATGGGAAATAATCTTTATTAGTCAAATTGCTTTAAGGGAAATTTTAACTTTATTTCTACATTTCATAACCAGCTCTCCGTCTTAATGTCACCTTCACCAGTTTACACAGAAGCTTTTTGCTCTGAAATCCAGAAATTTCTGCAGGAATGACGGAAATAAATACAGTCCATGAAAAGCTCCACATAGTTTACATCCGTATTTCCAACAATGTGATAAGTCAATGTATTTCTCAGCAATATTCCTATGGCAAAGAAAAGGCAGGCTTCATTCTCACTCTGTGTACAAATGAATGTAGAAAGTATTATTTTTTTAATTACATAAAAGTGGAAATGAAATTGCAGAGGAAGCCTAAAAAAGAAATGTAGAAAATTGTATTTGTTTAAGATTTTCAAGGCTGTTCACTTTCATAAGTGGTGACCAGTGGTAGGACAAGAGGTAACAGAAACAAATTTGTACATATGAAATTCCATCTAAACATGAGGATGTTGTTTACTTTGAGGGTGACAAAGCACTAGAATGGGCTGCCCAGAGAGGTGGTGGAGTTTCTGTCTCTGGAGACTTTCAAAACCTGCCTGGATACAATCCTGTGTGTGAACCTACTCTGACAGAGGGGTTGGACTAGAAGATCTCCAGTGGTCCCTTCCAATCCCTATCATTCTGTGAGTCTGTGATTCTGTAAATATTTCAAAATATGAAGCCAACTTTATTCATCAGTGAGAGGGATAAAATAATGTAAAGACATGAGATGCTTTGCTGTAAAGTGGAGCAGATAGGAGAGGTGATGAGGGTTTATGCTGATTTTTTCATACAGATCTGAAATACAGACTTTATAAAGATGACTGCACAAAGCCAACCCATGCAAAGGGAATCAGAAAGTAACACATTTCCCTTTTATGCACAAAAATGCTAATCTTTAACATACAATCCCAAAATAAAATCACTGAATCAGCATAAGAAATGAGGAGGTAAGTGGCAGGATCCCCTTGACATATAAAAAATACAACTGCAGTGAAGAGGTACTCTGATAAATTGGGATTTCCAGAAGAGATGTGTCTGTCACATTCAGTATTGGTAAAGAAAATCTTTGAAATGATACTCGTTTGTGTAAGTTGTCTGTTTTCCATGAGAAGTGGGAGAGAGAAGACATAATTACTTTTTTTTTCTTTACAGCATATCTTTCAGTAAGGCAGAAATTGCACTGAACAGATGTAGGAGATCCAGACTTTGCAGAATTAGCAAGGAAGCTGCATGAGAGGAAAGAAATGAATTGCTTCCTTTCTATAAACAGCTGAATATGCTTGAGATGACATGGGGGGCATGTTGTCCTAGATGTACAGCCCTGTGGAAAGCGTATCACTCAGTGGAGAAGAGTTTTACATTCTTTTAGTTAGAAAGACATTTTCAACATCGGTTCTAGTTTTGGTCAGCAAGGCTTGATGAGTTCATCCCAAGCAGTCAGGATGGATCGGTATAGGCAGCATCTATTTGCCCATGAGCACATCCAGTTGCTCCAACAGCTGAACGTCCTGATTGTCTGAACCAGTCAATTAGAGTCAGAGCTGATTAGGACAGCTTGCTCCCCACCCGGGGCAATATTTTCACACTTTTGTGAATACCTTCAAATATACCAGCTGGCTCCATTGTGACACAAATATACTGTGTATTGAGTTTACAATTTTTGTCACTAGAAGAACAGGCCTCGGTGATCTCATATGAGAATCAGGACTATTACTTTTAAGTACCCACATTTGAAATGGAACTTGCTGAAACTCCCTTGCAGGAATGAGATGTGCTAACATTCATAAATGGCCCAAGAGACAGATAACGTATTAAATGAATAATTTTGAACTTGGTAGGTGGTATGTTTTATTTCAAATGTGTCTCAAGCCTAAAATATTAAGCTTCCCACAATTAAAAAATTATTCACGTATTCCAAATAAAAGTCTTAACTTTCAAGAAAATTCCAGATGTTTTTCAAGCTTTAATTATACTTTCAAACATACTTGCAAAGCAGTTTGCAACTACATACAAGCAATTTCCAAGTAATTTCACTGTCCAGTATAACTCACATGGGATGGCATGGTAAAGTTGCATGACTGTCTAGGACTGGGGGGCTGGAGAAGGTAAAATCAGGATAGAATATCCTGATCATCATTTAGGGACAAGAGTTTCCCAAGTCAGAGGACTGTTCAAGTTGAGGTGGAATCTGCCTGACAGATAATACATAGCTTTTCCCCAATTCCCAGCATCAAGAGGCATAATAAAAGAACTCTTATAACTTCATAACAGAGATGGGTCTGGCACTCTGCTAGCCAGTGAGGTCTTCCCAGGACTCTATGAGAACATCATTCTCTGACTAATAATTTGCTGCTGTGACATCTATGCAGCTGGGAACGCATTGCTAAGTTTTCATAATTGTGAAATACATTCTTGTTGTGTATGTGGTTCTGTATGCTCTACATAGCAACAATTCAGACTTTCAGCACTCCATGATTCACTATTGCCTGCTATTTATTCCATCCTTATCTCATACTAATAATAGCTGTAGATATTTAAAAAATGCATTGTTGTACCTTTCAGCAAATGATCAACGTCAAACAAATAATTTTGCTGACAAAAAGTGATATAGTTTATATGAGGCTCTTGGATACTTGGAGGTGGAGTAAGAAGAATAAGATTAGGATCTAACAGAGATTTGATCGCTGTCATCTCAACAACAAGATGTTGACAGCTAGAATAAATAACTTCTCAGGAGCAACTTGTTAAACTGGGTTAAAAGAGGATCTGTAATGATGTGGCCCACTCTAATACCTCCTGCCAATCAGATTATATTTTATTACTCAGCTGAACTATACAGCATGATTCAGTTTGTCCTAAATGGGAGAGGGTCACAAGATACAAACACTCATATTTCCTGAGAGCATTTTGGCAGAAAATGTAGGTGAGACCAAGAGCATGCTGGTGTCAGGAGAAAAGAAAAAAGGCTTCATGGGAGTTATTTAGGGTTGGCAGAGTGCTGGTCTAGGGCCAAGTGATCACACTGTGCCATCAAAAAAACATTTTCTGTGGCACACATCAGGAAAACCTCTGAAAGTATTATATATATCAGCTTATACTACCATTATACATCCGTGAGAGTAAGGTATGGGATACCATCAGCCACTTCAGGCAAGTAGAAGCCCATCCTGATAAATGTATGAATGAAAAACTTCAGCTACCAAATTCAAACACACCCAAATTGCTCTATCATTCCTCTCTGTGTTCTTTTTCAAACCAACTTGTAAGTATGTGCATAGCAGACCTGAATGCAGACTTTCATCATTATCCTTACCGATAACAGATTCAAAACCCAAATCAGCACTCTTCTCTTTGTCTCTGTCACCCTTTAAAGGGAGATATTTGCCCTTTCTGACTCCACATCTTTCTGACTTTGGATTCCAAAAAAGGGCCCACAAGTTAAAGCTGGAGAAGAAAGTACCTTCCTCTTCCACAGAAGCCTGGTGGATGTGCCAGTATTTTTAGCAGTGATTTTGTGTAATCATGGATGAAATCATTAAGTAGTAAGCAAGCAATGGTCTGTGAGCAAGTTCATGTAGAAGCACAACCACTGCTAATAACCCACGTACAAGCATTTTAGATCAGTCCTTGAAACTATTTAATATGTGCCCTACAACTAGAGTGTTATTTTAACCTTTTACATGTGAACATTTATCTTTTTTTTCTGCATTTTTGCCTCTGTGGGCTCATCTGAAATATGTGCCTGATGAAACAGCACAAGGAAACTTAAAATCTCACTATATGTCTTTATAGCTTGATGAGGAGCCCACCAGTATCGTATGGAGCTGGTGGTGACTGTGTTGCTGGGGCACATTAAAGTACATGGAACTTGACCTGATTTTTGCAACTACCATAAAGACAAATCTTTACCAAACTTGTTAATTACCAAGTCACATGTCCTTGTCAGATAGTTCCTTTTGGTTGCATTTTATATCTTTATTTCCCTCATCTTAACCCATTCATGTCAGAGATGATGTCTTATGCTCTCAAAGCACATCATGTGTTTGAAGCAATTTTACAAAACAAATGAAGAATACTTGTTGTGCTGTCTTTCTTTCTGTTTTGTTGTTGGTTGAAGAAATGGTAGATGAGATGAGAGAAAACGAAACAGCTTCTCCAGTGCTTTTTGTTTCCCCCAGTTCACAAAACAAAAGGATTGTTTAGGTTCAGGGCTAGGTGCAGAAAATACTTTCTCCTATTAACCTGCACACAGTGCCTTTGAAAACTTTTTGTTTGCTCCAGCTTGGAAAAACAGCTGATTTGTAATTGAGCTTATGCCGTATTAACAGGCACATTGGCATTAACTTGGGGAAGAAAAACAGAATCCTCCTATGTCTCAGACAAGTTATTAAGATTCACAGCCAATCTTTGCAGGAAAGGAAAACAAGTATGAACAGCAGAGCTCAGTTTGCCAGAGGACTCTGGGCTGTGGCTGGGGCCGAGGTGTGGGGCAGTGCATACAGGGTGTGCGTGCTTGTCTGTCACCAGTCAGCATCCTGAGGGACTTCCAGGAAGCAAATTTAGGACCAGGAGATGGAAAGAAAAACGCTGTTCATTTATGGAGGCCATGCCAGAATAAAGCAATCAGCCTTCACTCTCCATCTCCAGGGTTCTCTACGGAACTGCCTAAACCTATTTTCAGTGATGCTCTGCGGGTTTCCAATGCTCCCAGTCCACCAGGGCTCAGACTGCAGCAGCTGCTCATAAGCATTTGAAAACAACAGGAAAGGACAAGTAACTTCCAAGGACTTAATATGGAATTTGTAAAGGTTTGCAGCCTGCTATGACCTTCCCCTTGAAAAGTCAGAGGGATACCCCTTTTCTGAGAACATTTTGGTCGAGTGCTCCTTGCAGAACTGAAGGGTAACAGAGAGTTATGATTAGTCTGGGAAAAGTCAGAGTAGTTTAGTTTAAACTTTAGTAACCTTACAAGGTAATCTAGACTTTATGATAGTCTGGGTTTTGTAAAAAGTATTCTTTAAACCTGAAGTTGAATATTCTAACCTATTACTGTGAATACCCAAACTTGCTGCCTTTTCTGGAGCTAAGATTTTATCCTTCCCCCTATCCTTATTGTATTTCAATAGAGAATAAAATTAATGGCCACTTATTGACAAATCTTTATGTCTACTATTGAGACACTTGTGTACATGAAACTCAACTATATGTGGTGCTTACCTTATTGTATTAACCCCCCCCCCCCTTCCTGTGATCACAGATGTGCTCTATCTCCATCTCTTATCCTATAAGCTGGATCAATTTCCACACTTATTTTACAGAGACTCAGTTGAGGAAACTTGACCAAGGTCAAAGAGCAGGAAGGCAATGAAGAAATAAAATGCATAAATTCCTTCCAGAGCTTGGTTACCGCTCAGGTTGTCCTTCCTTTCCTTTGTCATACAAATCTAAACTGGGAGATACAACTGCTTCCTAACCTGTGTATCCACATGCACCCTGCACCCATATCTAGAAACTACATTTACTTGGAAACTCCTATGAATAGGAAAGGAGGGAGTCACACTGAGCTGCAGGAGCCTCTCCACTCTGGATACCAGAGGATTGGGTCTGTGGGCCACAATATGGAGCACACTTCCACACCTGTGGAGACTTAGCACTGTATCTTAGAGATGTCTGTATGTTATAGTTAATTGCTAATTTGCAAGTCACAGATGGGCTACATTTGAAATAACTATATTAAGTATCAAAGGTGCAAATTCCATGGCTATCCAGTAGCCTAGAGGAATGGAATGGTGAACAGATGAATTTTTCTTCATCATTTTACGTGAGAAGGTCTTGGACTGTTTATGAGAACTCTCAGAATTATTTAGGCATTATATTGTTCTCATTTTGTTTGCTATTAGAAATGAAAATGTTTAATTAATCCACAAAGTGAATGTTGATTCACATAGAAACAGGAGGGAAAGATTGGAAATATCCTCTTTAATTATAAAGTCCTTCTTGCTGCTGTTTCAGTCACATCATGTAATCCTTTTAATAAAATTATCGCATTTAATCTTAGAATGATTTAGAGGTTTTTTTTTTGCTCCTGCAGTTTCTGCAGGAAGGTAATTCAAGAACATAATTTTTATGATGGCAAGAGACCTCACTAGTGTCCATCCTCAATGATTTCCAAATCAATTACACTTTCCACATTTTTCAAAACCTAACTTCTAGCAAAAACAAACAAACAAACTGCTTTAACTTATAAGTACATGGTTTTGCCATTTATAGGATTAATTTCATGACCATTCTTAAACTCTAATCTTCAAGGTCATCATGATTGTCCCTGTCCTGAGAATTCTTTTTAACTTCATGGCACCAGAAAATGTCATCAGCATACTCTTGTTTCTCATATCACAGGGTCACAGAGTGGTAGGGGTTGGAAGGGACCTTGTCAATCTTCGAGTCCAACCCCCCCTGCCAGAGCAGGACCATATAATCTAGCACAGGTCACAGGAACACAGCCAGGCGGGTTTTGAAAATCTCCAGAGAAGGAGACTCCACAACCTCTCTGGGGAGCTCATTCCAGTGCTCTGGGACCCTTACAGTAAAGAAGTTCCTCCTCATGTTAAGGTGGAACCTCTTGTGCTCCAGCTTATA